>CM069904.1:149828192-150133192 GCA_036172215.1 Camellia granthamiana
ACTTCGGCCGATACTGTAATGCCCTTCCAGTCACTTTTTCCCAATCCCATCCTAGGGACGTGCTGAAGTTTGTTCATGAGGTATACGGACTGTGCGCTGACATACAATCCTTCATCAACGGCTAAGATGTTCTGAACAACCCGGGCCTCAGCTAGGGTAAATCCTGATAAAAAGACATCCTCCGTGCCATGCTCGATTTCCAAAACCGGTGTAGACACCTCTGGCGGTGGATGGATTGATGAATTTTTGAAAACTATAGCTACCCCCTTCCCGTGAGGATATTTCAACATTTGATGCAAGGTGGAAGAGACCGCCTTCACCTGGTGCAGCCACGGCCGCCCTAGGAGTAGATTAAAGGTTGCAGGAACGTCCAAGACATGAAAGTGAACATCATGTTGTCCTGGACCAACCTGGGTCTGAATCTGCACAGTCCCCTTCACTTCTCTGCTTGTATTGTCGTATGCCCTTATCAGCTGGGTGGTTGGCAGGAAGTTTGCGGGCTTCAACCCGATTGTGTAGGCTGTCCTTGACGGGCACACATTGATGGCGGATCCTGTATTGACAAGAACCACCGGTATCCATTTGTTTCTACACTCCACAGAGATGTAGAGTGGTTTGTTATGATCCGAGCCCTCAGGTGGTATCTTCTTGTCAGAAAAGGTCAACGTCGGGGAAGCTCCTCCCAGAAAGACCAGTCCTATCAGCTGCTCAGGCGTGGTGTCTATTGAAAGTTTGGCTTTGTCCATCGCGGAAAGAACAGCCTGCCTATGTACTCTTGAAGCCATCAGCAGTCCCCAGATGGAGATGTCTGCTTGTATCTTCTTTAGCTGTTTCAGCACCGCCTCTTCTTCGAGTAACTTTTCTTTCTGCTTCTCCACCTCCTTGTCCTTCCTGGATGCTTCTGATTGATCTAAGTGCCCGGCTTAAAATACCGCCCACTCCTAGTCATGTGGTCTACTTCACCCACATACCAGGTATCCTTTGGCTGGCTTTGTCCCCAGTCGTCATCTGTGTGGGCAAGGCATAGGTCGTCATCTTCCCACCACATGCCATCGGCAACCGACAAACACCTGTCCGGCTCCGTTACAACTATTCCCGTACTCACAGTACTTTCTGTCCCCTCAAGGGCTTTGGCTTTCCTGATGTGACAACCCTCACCACTGTTTACTGATAACAGCATTGATTAGTGCTAATCTATGATTAAGCATGTCAACTGACTGATTGACTGAAATCCTGAACTGATTGATTGAGTGTATTAGTTTAAATGCATGTCTATCTGTTTGTCTGCTAAACTATCTGTTCATGTATTATGTTTAAACTGCAAATTGAAGGCCTTATCGGCGGCCAAATCTGAAATTGATTAGTGTTTTGTGTTAATTAGAATTAATGTGATTTTATGATATATTTAATTGAAATTTGATTTGGAATGATTAAAATAGATTAAATAATGTTACATTACATAAGTTAGGCTTATTTACAACTTTGCCATTAAGTGGCCATGTCTTGTACACTTGTTTGGAGCCTAGTTTCATATCACAAACACCATCTCACCCATTTCCTCTAGAGACACAACCGAGAGAAGAAGTGAGAGAGGAGAAAACTTGGTTTCATCTAGAGAATTACTTGGAGAATTGAAGAGCGGATTGCTATTTGAGCTTCCATTCTTGTAATTGAGGACCTAAGGTATCACGACCCAAACCCGCCCCTATGGGTTTAGCACCGTAACCGGCCAGCAATCTGAGATTACCGAAGGTCTACTTAACAGTAATACAGTAATACAGAGTACAGGGGCATGGCGGAAGCCAAAACAGTAATTAAAGGCTATCCAATGAGCTGGGACAGTCTGTATGCAAAAAAACTTTTCATACATATATACAATCAGTACGAAACAGTATGTACAACATTTACAATCGTTCAGGACAGGGACTTAATCCCTATTAAAATAGTACAGTAACAGTCTATACAGTTATACAAAACAGATACAGAGACAGACAGGGGAAATTAAACACCCCAATGCCATAGCTTGAACAGTTCTGGAACCTCAAGTGAGGCACAAAGGTTGGCTTGACAAAACTGGAGTTTACCCTGACGCTTCTAGCAACGGTCCGGTGCCTGTATACCTACATATATTTATGAGCAGTGAGCTAAAGCCCAGTGAATAACATAATGCGTAAAGAGGTTAAGAATGAATGTCCTTACAGTAATGAAAACAGTTCATTAAATCAGTATTTCAGTCATTCAGTCATAACAGTCATATGTGGTATATCGATTAGCATAGCAATACAGTAAACAGTAGGTCTTAAAAGACTGAACAGTCAATGATGCCCATCATATCAGTAAATAGAAGTTCTAGAATAGGAACTGACAGAGATCTCTGTAACAGTAGCAGTAGCAGTAACAGTAACAGTAACAGTAGTTGCTAAGGATGCCACAATACAGTTCCGAATAGAGGACACACATTCGTTCAGTTAACAGTAACAATTCAAAAAGTAGTTCAGTTAACAGTCAGAAAATATTCATCTTTGAACATATCTTTACGACATCGTTACTCACAGAGTTCTGGGCTACAGATAAGCTAGAGCGCGTCCCCAGATGCCAACCCTACATAGTTACAGATTGAACACACACTAGCTACACAGTTGGAAAAATAATAACTTAATCCCTAATTTGCCTCGGTGTGGTTCTACATCTATATCCTCATTGAGATGTCTTAAACTAGGCCTAAGAATGCCTAGGATGGGATGAGGATGCAAAGATGCATTCAGAAAACATTTTCAGAATTTTCAGAAAACAGAGGTCCCGCTCGAGCGGACATGCTGACAAAGGAGATCTGCTCGAGCGTAGATTTACCCGCTTGAGCGTATTGCAAAATAGTCAAAAGTGCTGGATGTGTGAAAATCACGCTCGATGGGCGCTCGATACCCGCTCGAGCGTGAGACACAAGGCCCCGCTCGAGCGTCCAATGCCCCGCTCAAGCGGACTGTAAAACAATGCAAAGTACTGGGAGCACGCATTTCACGCTCGAGCGTCACTTTACCCGCTCGAGCGGACTGCATGAACTCAGCATGCACGCTCGAGCGTGGACTTCCCCGCTTGGGCGTAAGTCCAGAATCTGGAATTTCCAGATTTGAACCTTAAGTTCAAAATCAAGTTCCAAAGCACTAAATTCGATCATTTTGGGCCAATTTTCTGGAAAACACTTCAAAACTCATAATATAACATGTCTCAAAGGTCAATTTAAGAAATCAAAGCCCAAAGGTAGTTCAATTAAATCCAATATCAAACCAAGTTTCAAGAATATACTTCAAATGTGACATGCATGAGTTTAAACCAATTCAAAGCTTCAATTACTTGCTCAAATGAGCCAATCTTTACAAAACATGATAAATTCATGCACTAGAACTCTAATATGAACATGCAAGTAACAATCTTCCATGAAAACAACTTTAAACTCATCAATATAGGCATGCATGCATGGAATGGGCTTCAATTCAACATTATAAGCCATATCTTGGCTCTAATCTTCAACAATCCTCTAAATCATGCAAGAAGTAGTTCAATTCATAAACAAGAAGGTAATTACTCTACCTTAAGTCTTCAATTTCAAGAAGGGAGCATAAATATGCAATGAATTCCTCAAATCTACCAAGTTTCTAAGCCAATTCTCAAGAACTCAAGATTTCTCCTACCCTCCCTCTCTCTAGTCGGTTATGACTCTCAAAAATGGGCTGATGAAATGTTTAGTCAAGAGTGTATGAAGTGGAGAGGAGTTGCCTAGATTAATCCACTAGATGGCAAATTGGTAAATAGGGCCACTCTTGTAATTTAGCTTCATTTCAACTAATTTAATCATCCCAATCGAGTTTCAGATAAATACACCATAAAATCACATTAATTCTAATTATCATAAATCATCAATAAATTTCAGATTCGGCCGCCAATAAGGCCTTCAATTTACAGTTTAAAGCATACAACATAAATAGATAATTTTAACAGTCAACAGATAGGTATGCATTTAAACTAGCACATTCAATCGATCAGCTCAGTATTTCAGTCAGTTCAATTACTTATCATAATTAGTCTCAGTTTAGCAGTAATTAGTAGGGTTATCAGTAATCAGTGGTGAGGGTTATTACAGTCTCCCCTCCTTAAAAGAGTTTGGTCTTCCAAACTCGAATTACCTTCATTCTAGAAGAAAACAAGACCCAGTGGGAACAGTTCAGGATATCTCTTAGCCATGTCATCTTCCCTTTCCCAAGTGGCATACACGCCACCATGGTTTTGCTAGTCAACTTTCACTAACAGAATCTCTTTGTTTCTCAACTTCTTGATCCGACTGTTCACAATCTGAATAGGCCGTTCTTCATAAGTGTAGTCATCACGTAGCACTACACGGGTCGGCTCAATCACATGGAAAGGATCTCGGAGGTAGTCTCTCAACATAGAAATGTGGAAGACGTTATGCATATGCTCTATTTCAGGAGGAAGCGCTACTTGATATGCCATCGGATTGATTTTCTCAATAATCTCATACGGTCCGACATATCTCGGCGCCAGTTTGCCCTTGACTTCAAAACGAGTCTGGCCTTTCATCGGTGTCACTTTCACAAAAATGTGATCACCTACTTCATACTCTCTGTCTCGTCTTCTGACATCCGCATAGCTTTTCTGTCAGTTCTGTGTGGTTTTCAGTCTCTGTTGTATCAGTTTTACTTTCTCAGTCGTTTCATATACAATCTCGGGCCTAAGCAAAGGCCCATCTACAACTTCTGCCCAGCAAATCGAAGATCTACATTTTCTGCCATACAATGCCTCAAAAGGTGCCATACTAATACTTGAATGATAACTGTTGTTGTAGGCGAATTCAGCTAAAGGCAAATGGCTTTCCCAATTTCCTTGGAAATCAAGAACACACATTCTCAGTAAATCCTCCAGAGTCTGGATGGTTCTTTCTGATTGGCCATCCGTCTGAGGATGATAGACACTACTCAGTCTTAGTTCAGTACCCAATGCGGTCTGTAAACTTTGCCAAAATCTCGATGTAAACTTCGAGTCCCAATTAGAAACAATGGACACAGACACTCCATGCAATCTAACGATCTCATCAATATAGATTATAGCCAATTTGTCTGCATTATAGATTGTTTTGACAGGTAAGAAGTGAGCAGATTTAGTCAGTCTATCAACAATAACCCAAATTGATTCCATACCTTTACTGGAGCGAGGTAAACCAACAATGAAATCCATGGTGATATGTTCCCATTTCCACTCCGGTATAGGTAAGGGCTGCAGTAAGCCTGTGGGTCGTTGATGTTCCGCTTTGACTTGTTGGCAATGAAGACACTTTGATACAAAATCAGCAATTTCTTTCTTCATTCTCGGCCACCAGAAATTCAGTTTCAAATCTTGGTACATTTTTGTATTTCCTGGATGGATAGACAATTTTGAATTGTGGCCCTCTTGCAGAATTCTTCTTTTCAGTTCAGAATCATTTGGTACACACAATCTTCCTTGGAATTCCAATACATTATTCTCAAATTTGAAATCCGGCCTCAGTTTAGATTCTCGTTCATCAATGATCTTCTTCAAGAAGTCATCCTGTTGCTGGCTCTCTTTAATCTCTTCAATCAGTGCCGGTTGAGCAGAAATAGCAGCTATTGTCGCACCTTGTTCTCGTAAAACAATCTCAATTTCAGACTTTTCAAGGTCACATAGCAACTCTTTCTGTCCGGTGAGTAAACAGGCTAAGTTCCCAATCGATTTCCGACTTAATGCATTGGCAACGGTGTTGGCTTTCCCCGGATGGTACAAAATCTGTAGGTCATAGTCTTTAATCAATTCTAGCCATCTCCGCTGTCTCATGTTCAGTTCTTTCTGTGTGAAGAAGTATTTCATACTCTTGTGGTCGGTATATACTTCACATGCCGCCCCATAAAGGCAGTGACACCAGATTTTCAACGCAAATACTACTGCAGCAAGTTCCAAGTCATGGGTTGGGTAGTTCTTTTCATGTAGTCTCAGTTGTCGGGAAGCATAGGCAATAACTCTCCCATTCTGCATTAAAATACATCCCAAACCCTTATGAGAAGCATCACTAAAAATGGTAAAACCATCCATACCTGAAGGTAGGGTAAGAACCAGTGCAGTCACAAGTCGAGTTTTCAACTCTTGGAAAGCTGATTTCCTTTGGTCAGTCCAATCAAATGATATCCCCTTCTGAGTTAATTGTGTCAACGGTAAGGCAATTTTGGAGAAATCTTTGACAAATCTTCTATAATATCCAGCTAATCCCAAAAAGCTTCGGACTTCTGTAACGTTTGTTGGTCTAGGCCAATTTACCACTGCTTCAACTTTCTGTGGGTCAACTAAAATTCCATCCTTGCTAATAACATGTCCCAAAAACATGACATGATCAAGCCAAAATTCACATTTAGACAGTTTAGCAAAAAGTTTATGTTCTCTTAGGGTCTGTAGGGCAAGTCTCAGATGATGTTCATGTTCTTCTCTACTCTTGGAATAAATCAGAATGTCATATATGAATACAACAATAAAGTCATCGAGGACTGGTTTAAAGATTCTGTTCATAAGGTCCATAAATGCGGCAGGTGCATTGGTAACTCCAAAAGGCATAACTAAAAATTCGTAATGTCCATACCTCGTTCGAAAAGCAGTTTTATCAATGTCTTCTGGTTTAACTTTCAGCTGATGATATCCGGATCTGAGATTAATCTTAGAGAAAACTTGAGCACCCTGTAACTGATCAAATAAGTCATCAATATGCGGTAATGGATATTTATTTTTCATAGTTACCTTGTTCAGTTCACGGTAGTCGATACAGAGTCTCAGTGAGCCGTCTTTTTTTTTCACAAACAAGACAAGTGCGCCCCACGGTGAAGTACTAGGCCTGATGAACTTTTTATCTAACAGTTCTTGCTGCTGAACATTCAGTTCTTTCAATTCAATAGGTGCCATTCTGTATGGAGCTTTAGATACTGGCTGTGTACCCGGAATTACATCAACGGTGAACTCAATCTCCCTATCAATCAAATCCCCTAGCAGATCATCTAGAAAAACTTCTAGGAATTCTCAGATTACAGGAATAGTATTTACATTAGCTTTATCATCAGTAGGTACAGTCAATACATAACACAGATACCCTTTACACCCCTTCTTAATCAATTTACAGGCTTTCATGGATGAAATCAGATACGGGGGAGGTACTACTCCAACCCCATTAAACACAAATTCAGGCAAACCAGGTGGACGGAAAACTACTTGTTTCGTTACACAGTCTATGGTAGCATGATATTTTTGTAACCAATCCATCCCCAATATTACATCAAAATAGTCAATATTTAACGGCAGTAAGTCAATATATAGATGCATATCCCCAACAATAATTTCACATGCAGGGTACATATAAGCACAAGTCACAGATCCCCCGACAGGTGAAGATACAGCTAATAAGTAATTCATGGGTTCTAATGGTCTATTTAATTTTTGCGAAAAAGCATGCGATACATATGAATGTGTAGACCCTGAATCAATCAGTACATAAGCATTTTGAGTACAAATAGCGAGAATACCTGACACAATGATCTCGGTATTCTGTACATCTCCCGATACTAGTGCGAACACTCGACCTTGCCTCATAGGCTCTTTCCCGGTAGCTTTAGGGTTAGGTTTTGGTGCAACAGTTGATGCTGCTACGCTTGGTGCAGCTTTGCTATTGCCTTGTGAAGTGGAAGGGCAATCTTTGACCATGTGGCCCACCTTGCCACACCTAAAACAAGCACCAGAGATTTTATAAAAAACCCCCTTGTGATTCTTACCGCATTCAGAACAGGGCGGTATAGAACGGTTCCGTTGACTAGAAGTAGTCGTTGACCCTGTATTTTGCTTTTTGTTCAACGGGTTGTTTCTGCCTTTCTTGAATTTAAAACCCTGCCTTTTACCACGCCATTCAGACGCTGGTGTTTCAGTTTGTTTCAGTGCCTCGATGTTCGACTCAGCCATTAATGCTCAGTCAAGAACATTTACATAGTTCGGTAGCTTTAAAACATTTATTCTGTCAAGTATTGCAACATTAAGGCCGCCTTCAAATTTCCTGGCCTTTTTGTAGTCAGTGTCCACCATATGTGGTGCATATCTAGCAAGTTCGGTGAACTTTGTTTCATACTCGCCTACCGACATGGTGCCTTGTCTCAGCTGTTCAAACTCAGTCACTTTTCTGTCCTTGACACACTGAGGGAAATACTTTTCGAAGAAGGCTCCTTTGAATTGAGCCCAAGTCATAACGGTGCTGGTGTCACAAATTAGCATCCACCACCTTCTCGCCTCTTCCTGCAAGGTAAAGGTGGCCAACAATACTTTATGTGCCTTAGAGCACGGAAACACTTCGAACAATTTTTCTGTCTCAAGAACCCATTGTAGACACCCCATTTTTGACCGTCCTCATGACTTGGACGTCACCGTTTGAACACTCGGTGATCATCCATGTTTGTGTTCGTCTTGAGTTCCCAGAGGTCTTAGCAGTGCGCCTTGCCTCAGGACCTCTTGACTCGACTGTTTTGTGTTTGATTTTGCACCAAACACTTGTGTTTTGCCTTGGAAGGGCAGTGAATGCCTTGTGAGGCATCCCTACACTCCACCGGCCATGGCTTGAGGCCACCGGCTGGGTTTTGTTGCTATCGGCCAAAAGTTTGGCCAATCGGCACTCTAGATGGTCGACCGGCCATCTATTTTGGCCAAATTGCATTTTTGGCTGGCCGACCACTTTTCATCTGCTTTTGCAGATATTTTTGTGCTAGCTATGATAGCTGGCACCCACCTTTGCTCCCCTCCATACACGTGTATGGAGGGATCTCTCTCTTAACAAGCTTGTTTTGGAAGCTTGACAAGAGAGAGCTCTATAAGAAGAGGCTTCTTCTTCCTCCATTAGGTTAGACAACATTTTCAGAGAGAGCTCTAGTTTTAGGGTTTGAGTTGTGTATCTATTTGTGGGAGCCGAATAAATAGAAGAATGAGAATGGGTGTATCCCAGAAGTCAGGAACTGAACGGCTCCATCCCGATCAATTAAGATGCTGAATACGTTGAAAGGGCCGAATAGACATATATACGTAGATCAAGACATAAAAGGATAATAAGTAAAAAGTAGACTCGGGCCCCGAGGTCCAGAGAATGGGTATAAATACAAGAGCTTCAGATTTATAAAGGTATGAATAATCACTTTGTAAAAACTTAGTAGACAAGCTTTCTTGAGTAGAAGAACTGACTTGCCCGTCGGAGTGCTAATTCCGGCACCCCCGACCGGAGTGTTTGTGTCTTTGTAGGTGACTAGCTGAGGATCATTGGCGTCTCCCAGGATCCGAAGAGTATTTCCAAACCACTTCCCCACAATTGGCGCCGTCTGTGGGAATACTCAAACACATCAATGGCAGGTGTGACTGAAGATCCCCCGATAGCCACCAACGAGACCACATAGAGAGACGACCTCACTCCGGCAAATATGTTTGGGAAGGAAACCATCGCTGCAAGGCGCGCCCTGAATTTTGATTCACCAACGACTTCAGTGCAGGAGACAATACAAGCGACCATGGAACGAGCCAGACAGACCAAACAGAGTTTGGACAACATCATCGCTGAGAACGAACGCCTTCATCGCGATCTGGCCTTAGAAATAGCAAAGTCCAAACAAACAGGGCGCGAGGTTTTTGAGCGACCCCCAAGGGCAGGTGATCAACGATCTCGAGGCCGATAGCAAAATGCCGACGGTCGCTGTGCCTCAACCGATTACCTTGAGGAGATGACAAAGGGCGAACGTCGCCCGCAAGGCGTCCCGCTTGACACCATCCACATGATATACAGCCTGCCGACAGCCTCGACTGTGCATGCAATCCAGTCACTTCCAGGCCACCAGAATTAGCTTACACCAACAAAGCGACCCCTACCCCGAGAAGCGCCAAGCATCACCTTCGACGACTCTGATTTGAGCGGCGTAACACTCCCTCACATAGATCCTTTGGTTGTTACGCTACGCGTAAACCGGTTCACCGTCGAACGCGTTCTTATAGACCAGGGAAGCACTTCGGAGGTCATGTACTATAAAACCTTCATCAAACTCGGGTTCAATGAATCGGACTTGACCCCGGCTCCTTATCTACTATTCGGCTTCAATGCCAATCTAGAGTACCCATTGGGAAAGATCAGCCTACCCGTTCGAGCAGGCTCCAGAACGGTGGATGTGGAATTCTTGGTCGTCAGGCTACCATCGCCATACAATCTCATCATGGGGCGATCATGGTTGCATACCTTGCAAGCCGTCCCAAGCACCTACCATCAACTGCTACGTTTCCCAACAGAACACGGCATCGAGTAGATCCGCGGCTCCCAAAAATCAGCACAAGCATGTTATCTCCTCGCCGCCAAGATGCCAAAGGAACTGCAAGTAAACTCCATTGAAGTACCCAGTCGAGAGGTCCAGGATGACGTCGGGCGGCATCGAAATGAAAAGGCCACGGAAGGTTTAGACCGAGTCGACATCGATGGAAGCCCGGAAAGGTTCTTAATGATTGGCGCCTCTCTGAACTAAGCCGACAGACAGCAGCTGATCTCTTTCCTACTCAGCAACCTCGACGTCTTTGCGTGGACTCCGTAGGAGATGCTGGGTATAGACCCATCAGTTTCACAGCACCATCTGAATGTCGACCCCAAATGCAAGCTGATCATTCAGAAAGGCCGGCGGTCGGCCGCAGAACACACTACCGCCATTATAGAGGAAGTTGACAGACTGCTTGACGCCGGGGCAATTAGAGAAGTCACCTATCCCACGTGGCTCTCCAATACAGTGGTGGTGAAGAAGAAAAATGAAACTTGGCGGGTGTGCGTCGATTTCACGGATTTGAACAAAGCTTGCCCCAAAGACTGCTTTCCTTTACCCAGAATCGATCAACTCATCGATGCGACGGCACGCCACCAACGTATGAGCTTCCTCGATGCTTACAGAGGCTACCATCAGATCGCCATGCATCCAGATGACCAGGACAAAACTGCATTCCTCACCCCAAGAGGAACCTACTGCTACAAAGTTATGCCTTTTGGGCTGAAGAATGCAGGGGTAACTTACCAAAGACTGGTCACCACTATGTTCAAAGAACAACTCGGCCATACTATGGAAGTATACATCGACGACATGGTGGTCAAGTCCAAAGAAGAACAGAATCACATAGCCGATCTAGAAAAGACATTCAGCATTTTATGCAAATACAGAATGAAACTAAACGCTTCCAAGTGCGCGTTCGGAATCGGCTCCGGCACATTCCTGGGTTATATCGTCAACCACCGAGGAATCGAAGCCAACCCGAGGCAAGTCACGGAAATCTTGGAACTCGGTTCTCCCCATTCAGTGAAAGAAGTCCAAAAGTTGATGGGAATGGCTGCTGCACTCAACAGGTTCATCAGCCGGTCTACAGATCGCTGTAGACAATTCTTTCAGACACTACGTCAGGGCAAAGCTTTCGAATGGACCGCCGAATGCGAAGCAGCTTTCAACGGGCTCAAGATCTACCTCCGGTCAGTACCTCTCTTAACAACACCCGCTGCCGGTGACCCCCTTATTCTGTATTTGGCAGTCTCCGATAGGGCCGTCAGCGCCGTACTGTTAAAAGAGGAGGAAGGGCAGCAACGACCAGTGTATTATGTGAGCAAGGCAATGGTCGACGCCGAAACACGCTACCTTCCATTGGAAAAACTCATCCTAGCCTTAGTCATGGCGGCAAGAAAACTGATGCATTACTTCCAGGGACATAGCATTGGGGTGTTAACAGATTATCCCCTCCGATCAGTACTACGGAGTGCAGAAGCATCAGGACGTGTTTCGAAATGGGCTCTTGAACTTGGCCAATACGACATTCAGTTTGTACCCAAAACTGCAATCAAGGGGCAGGTGCTGGCCGACTTTGTTGCCGAATTCACCGGCGGGCTTGCCGACCTCAAACCTGACGACGTCCTGCCAAAGGCTGTAGTTCGATCAAAGCCCAACTGGAGAATTTATGTTGGGGACATTTGGCAATTATACTGTGATGGATCGTCTAACCAACGGGGCAGTGGCGCCAGCGTAGTAATCATGTCTCCAGACGGCGCAGTAATTGAGCAAGCCGTCAAGCTTGGCTTCGAAGCATCAAATAACGAGGTCGAGTATGATGCCCTCTTAGCCGGTCTACGGAATGAACATCTTCTCGGTGCTCGGGTCTACTGGTGTTTTGTGACTCAAAATTGGTAATCAACCAGCTAAAGGGGGAATACACGGCAAGAAACGACCGTATGGCGGCCTATATAAAAACGGCCAACTCCTTGCTGACGAAATTCGACCATCATGAACTGAACCAAATAACACGCGATCAGAACACACACGCAGATGCCCTGGCATGCCTAGCCTCCGCCATCAACTCTGAGCTCAAACGGACCATCGAAGTAGGTTTCATCCCGGAGCCGAGTATTGGCCCTTCGGAGGAAACCCATATCAATGTTATAGAGTCCGCACCGAGCTGGAAGGACCCCATTGCTGCATTTCTTTCTTCTGAACAACTCCCAGAGGACAAAAAAGAAGCACACAAGCTGCGAAATAAAGCCCTGCGATACTACCTGGATCCACAAGGAGGGCTTTATAAAAAGTCCCTCTCTGGTCCATATTTGGAATGCGTGCACCTGGACAAAGTGGAGGAGCTTTTGACTGAGATACATGAGGGTAGTTGTGGTGCCCACTCTGGCGGACGCTCCCTGGCCCATCGAGCTATAACGCAGGGATATTATTGGCCGACAATGAGAGCCGACGTGGAAAATTATGTTAAAAAATGCGAACAATGCCAAAAGTTCTCCCCATTAACCCATCTGCCCGCCGAAGGGTTGAACTCTATCACCAGCCCCTGGCCGTTCGCTCAGTGGGGACTTGATATCGTAGGACCATTGTGCGAGGGCCCCAGGGAACAAGCGATTTTTAATCGTAGCGACAGATTACTTCACAAAATGGGTCGAAGCGGAGGCTCTAACACATATACGAGATTCCGACATTAAACGCTTTGTATGGAGAAACATCATTACACGATTCGGCGTTCCAAGAGCTCTCATCTCAGACAACGGTACCCAGTTCGATTGTGGCGTATACCGAGAACTGTGCAGCAAATATGGTATTGTGCCATACTTCTCTACGCCAGCGTACCCCCAAAGTAACGGTCAAGCCGAAGCCTCAAACAAATCCATCTTGGATGGCATCAAAAAGAGGCTGGAAAGAGCTAAAGGCAAATGGGTCGAAAAATTGCCAAGTGTATTGTGGGCTCATCGTACAACACCGAGACGATCCACCGGAGAAACACCGTTTGCTCTATGCTTCGGAACCCAAGCAATCTTACCCCTAGAAATCGGCCTCCCAACTCTGAAATCGCAAGCCTTTGATACAGACCGAAATGACATGATGCTCGCCCTGGATCTGATTCTAATCGAAGAACGAAGAGACCGCGCCCTGGCATCCATGGCACGGTATCAGCAGCAGCTCGCTAAGTCGTACAATTAGCGAGTGCAGTTGCGCCGTTACACTCCAGGAGAACTAGTCCTAAAGAAGGTACTTCCAGCCGACCGAAGACCGGCCGATGGAAAGCTAGGTCCGAACTGGGACGGCCCCTATCAGATAGACTCCATTGCAGGCATAGGGGCATATCGGCTCTCGGACATGTCGAGAAGAAACCTGCCGCGGCCTTGGAATTCAACACATCTACGTAAATTCTATCAATGACCCGACTTGTGGGCTTGATACTTGTACATACTCCGTTGTAATGAAAAGTTTCCCATTTCTCTCACGATCAAGCCTCTTAAGGCCGACTAAGCCTCTTAAGGTCGATTAAGCCTCCGGATTCGGAGCGCCCTTCGTGGATATCACGATTGGCCAAATAAGTCTCCGAATTCGGAGCCCCCTCGGGTGCATGACATCTAAGGGCCGACTAAGCCTCTTAAGGCCGACTATGCCTCCGGATTCGGAGCGCCCTTCGTGGATCTCAGGATTGGCCAAATAAGTCTTCGAATTCGGAGCCCCTTCGGGTGCATGACATATAAGGGCCGACTAAGCCTCCGGATTCGGAGCGCCCTTCGTGGATATCATGATTGGCCAAATAAGTCTCCGAATTCGGAGCCCCCTCGGGTGCATGACATCTAAGGGCTGACTAAGCCTCTTAAGGCCGACTAAGCCTCCGGATTCGGAGCGCCCTTCATGGATATCACGATTGGCCAAATAAGTCTCCGAATTCGGAGCCCCTTCGGGTGCATGACATCTAAGGGCCGACTAAGCCTCCGGATTCGGAGCGCCCTTCGTGGATATCACGATTGGCCAAATAAGTCTCCGAATTCGGAGCCCCCTCGGGTGCATGACATCTAAGGGCTAAGCCTCTTAAGGCCGATTAATCCTCTGGACTCAGAGTGCCCTTCGTGGATGATCATGATCGGCCAAATAAGCCTCCGAATTCAGAGCCCCTACGGGTGCATAACTAAGGGCCGATTAAACCTCTTAAGGCCGATTAAGCATGATTGGCCAAGATGCGTTCAGACCACTTAACTGACCGAATAAATGGTCAGTAATTCGAGCCGACCAATGCACGTTTGAACGTTTACACCACGCAATACAAAACCTGCTAATAAATTGAAACAAGGAATTTAATTACGCGCGAAATATTCCACAACCAAATACGAACATTGAAAATGAAAGAAATTCTATTTATTCACAGTAAAGTCTGTTCTCGCATTACAGTCTATTCAGTCGGCAACCTCATCGTCACTTTTCTCTATTTCGAATTCGGAATAGGGAAGGTAATGGCGATGATACAGAGGCGAAGCCGAATCTATGCCCAGGGACCCAAGAACTTCCACGGTTTGAAGGGCCTTGATCCAGCCATGCTTGAAACCACGATTTTCGCATCGACAGACCTCCTCAGCAAGGTCTAGTTTGGTCTTGTCAATACCGGCCTTCAAGCCATCCTGAAGACTTTAGATTGACCGGCCGCTGCCGACTCGGCCGTACGAACATTCTTAAGCTCCCGAAGCTCACTTTCGGCCTTTTTCGCGCGAGCCTCCAGACTGCTATTCCTTTCGTCTTTTTTCTCAATCTCACGTCACGCTTCATGCAGACGCATGCCAATTTCATGAGCACTATACAGTCCTTTGACAGCCCCATGTATGCCGTCCCGAAATACTTCGAAATCCCGACGTCCGACCATCGATTGCTGGACCTCCGGCGGAAAGATCTGTTGAGCGAACTCGATTGCCACATCTGGGTCTTTAATCATGGAATTCGCCTCTGTCATTGGTCTATTTTTCACAAAAACCGCAAAACTCAATGGTCGTGGCGTCGCGTCAGGCTCAATTCTCGGTCGTGGGCACGGGAAACTTCCCCGTTGAACGTCCCTTCGTGGCGACCTGATTCGACGATTAAGGAGCTGCTGTTTTTCCCGATCCTCGGACGCTCTTCTTCCCCTGCGAATGGGCTCACTACTGCGATTCATTTTGACGTCTAAACTCAGCCAATCTTGGTCCTTGCCCAGTTTGGCTCAAGCCTGAATGGAAATAAGTAGGGCCTCTGGCACGAACTTACCCCATTTATTCTGGGATACACGTAGCTCCCCCAAGGCAACATCAGTAAGACCGAACGCCAAACGTCGGATGACGCTCAGCCAGCCCACGAGTCAGAACCATTCGGCTTCTCAGGCTCGCGCCCTGGCTAAGGCAAGGGCAGATTTATTAATCTGGTCGGCCAGGTTTTCAACCGCAAGCGCCGGCCAATCTATGCCTCAGCTTGCCCACGAGTCAGAACCATTCGGCTTCTCAAACTCGCGCGCTCGCTGGGGCAAGGGCAGATTTATTAATCTGGTCGGCCCAGTTTTCAACCGCAAGCGCTGATCAATCTACGGCTCAGCCAGCCCACGAGTCAGAACCATTCGGCTTCTCTCGCTCGCGCCCTGGCTAAGGCAATGGCAAATTTATTAATCTGGTCAGCCAAGTTTTCAACCGCAAGCGCCGACCAATCTATGCCTCAGCCAGCCCACGAGTCAGAACCATTCGGCTTCTCGGGCTCGTGCCCTGGCTAAGGCAAGGGCAGATTTATTAATCTGGTCGGCCAGGATTTCAACTGCAAGCGCCGACCAATCTATGCCTCAGCCTGCCCACGAGTTAGAACCATTCGGCTTCTCAAACTCACGCGCTCGCTGGGGCAAGGGCAGATTTATTAATCTGGTCGGCCCATTTTTTAACCGCAAGCGCCGATCAATCTATGCCTCAGCCAGCCCACGAGTCATAACCATTCGGCTTCTCGGGCTCGCGCCTTGGCTAAGGCAAGGGCAGATTCAATAATCTGGTCGGCCGAGCCCAAAATTAAGCAATATCATTCTTCAATTTTCAGTTTAAAATTATCATTCAACTTAAGCAATATCATGCTTCATTGGCACATTGAGCACAACTCATGACATTTTATATACGCAAAACAATCAAGCTACAAGCCCGCATGAAAAATGTCTAACAAATAACTGTAAAAATAACAAAAAACTGCAAAAATACATCTTCGAAATCCTAACAACTATGTCAATCAAATAGATCAGCCCTCAGAATTAGTATCCAACGGCTCGACTTCCACTTGCTCATATGGTATTGGCATACTCAATGAAACTCCAGCCGCAGCAAGGGCTTTGTGCCAGCCATGTTTGAACCCCCGATTTTCAAACTGGGGGACCTGGTCCACATACTCGGCGAGTCCAGCATTTTTCCCAGCTTCGAATACTTTCGAAGCAGCTGAGTCGGCTATTTCTTTTGCCGCCTTCATTTCAGCCAACTCAGCCTCCAGGCTGGCAACTGCCTTCTGGGACAATCCGAGCGCTGCTTCGCTTTCGTCCCCCTTCTTCTCGGCCTCCGCTCTCAACTGATCCGCATTACGAGCTCTCTCTACCTCGGCCTTAGCCCGAGAAGCTTCCTTGTTCACTCTCAAAACTTCGTCCTCGGCCCTTTTCCTCTGGCCCTCAACTTGCTTTCGTAAACGACCAATCTGTTTGACGGCGTCAAGATGGCGGCGGCCCATATCGGCTATCCTTCCGATGGTTTGCAAAAGAAGAACTCAAAAGCATAACGTCAACAGTATTTGGATAAAGTGAAGAAAAGTTAGAATATGTACCAAAAGTGTCGATTGCGCGGCTAGTATCACCATGATTGATTCTTTAGGTTGTGTGCCTAGCATCATCATTTGCTTGCATGCCCATATTGCTCGCTTAGGCTCACATGCTTAGGATTGCATAGCATTGGCATGCATGCCTTGCCTCTTGAATTTCTTGTGATAGAGGTTGAGCTCCATTTGTTTGTTTATGTGCATTGCATGACATTTGAAATCAAAAGTGCACACTTGGTTTCTTGCCATCACACATTGAAATGCGTGATTGATGGTCCGAGAATCAAGGACAATGTCCCTTTGAGTCACAAACATGATAAGGGATGGGTTGGTGCATACGTTTGCTTGAAATACCTTGCCATGCCATGTTTTGCCCCTCTGCTGCTGTCAAAACAGATTCTGCAGGAATTTTTGGCCGATCGAATACACAGAGTGCCGACTGACCAAAAGTGTGTGGCCGATAGCTACATTTTTGGCCGATGACCCACCAAATCACAGCCGGTGATGATTCCCTTTGGCCGGTGGTGCTCCACAATGTCCAGAGAGGATGCCCTGAGACTTTGGCAGTCTTCAGAGGAGCAAAGCAGGGAAAACAGAGGCATCTTGTGCATGGCAGTGGCTTCCCGAGCGGAACCAAGCGCGCATTGCATTGGACCTCCTTTCCGAGGCCGCTTTTACTATTTTCTTAGATTAGTTAATTTGTTTAATTAATTTAATTGGTCTGTAATATTTAATTAGCTTGTAAGTTAGTTAAATTGTATTATTCTTTTGGTCCCTCCGAGCGAGGGCAAATTTGTAATAAGTGTGGGTGCGTGTGTGCATGTCTTCCAACCCCCACTTCTTTCTCCCTTTTACTTACCTGCTTTGATGGTTAGTATTAGGGCACGTTTAATTTAGCATAACTTATGCTATGCATGCGTGCATCATTCATTTGTATTGCATGCACCGGGCTCGGCGTATCATGTTAACTGCATAAATGTTTCAAATCTAACTTGAATATGTGCATCAAATGATTGCATTTCACATGCCATTTTAGGATTAGCCGAGCCTATCCTAATTGCATTCTGTATGCGTTGCATTAGCCACTTTAACATGAACTAGGATCACACATGTTTGCTAACTAGTTTCCTATTTTGGCACGGAGTACGATGTAAGTATCTATGTTTTAGCATCTTGCATGAGTGTGAATGTTAACATGACAGCATGCTTACCATGCGGCTAAATGCTTATGTGATATTACTGCCTGAATGCCTGTGGGTGAAGGTTGGATTGTTTGAGTTGGAACAACTCGTTGAAATCCGTGCTTTAGCCTACTTGCGAGTAGCAAATTCCAACTATTTTTCAAACAAACGAATATGTAATGCTTTGTTCCAAATTAGGCGATTTGGTCTATACTTGTTTGCTGTGCGCATAACGTAGTAATTATAGACTAATAACCGGAATAAGAACATATAAAGTTTTCAAATTTGGATATCATGGTTAGTAAAGGCCGATCTTTGATCGGGGCGAGAGGGGGTGCTCATAGCCTGACCTTCCCCAATCGTACCCAAGTTCCCGAGCCGAGACAACTTTGGTGATGACGGACACATGGCCTTTGGCATCGAGTCCAGGTTTCCTAAATTCTCCAAAAATAAAATATTTAGGTGGCGACTCTGTATTTGGCAAAGCAGTCCATGTTTGGCACTTCTTTCAAAAATCTGTTTTCTCAAAAGGATTTGCCGGATTTGGACTCTTTGGTTCAGATTAAGAACCCGTGACAATTTGAGTCCGAACTGTAGTAGTGAACCCACAAATGAATGAAATGGGGGGTTCTCTCCCCGGGGCGTTCGGGAATGAAATGGGGGTTCTCTCCCCGGGGCGTTCGGGCACGTCTACAGTTTCTGGCAACTCTGCTGGGGACTTTAGAGAACTTGACTCGAACTCGTGATATCCTATTTTGACTACATTTATGTGTTTCTTTGCATTGCATGTGCATCGGTGCGCCTAGGAACACAGTGTTTGCCATCTGCTATTCCTGAATGATTTGCTGGAGGCTCGTCTTGTCAAGACATGACCATAAGGCTTACCGGTTGCGGGCTCTGCCAGTATGGGACACAAACCTCGGTTTTACTGGGGCACCCTTTTGACCATTCGACCTAGTGCATATTCGGAATCCATAGTGACCATTCCAAGCTAGGACAGGTTGCTTACCCGATATAGGTTGTTTGAAGCCGTTGCGTGCGTAGTGAAACCCTAGCTCCTGACAAAATAGGACAGGGAAGCCCTACCCCTCCATAGGGGTGTTTTGGCTCTCTTTTACTTGCTATGTGCTTTTAGAGTGTATCTCTACAGGAACGCGCATATCAGTTTGCTAGTTTGAGTATCAGGCTTGAGGGCGCCAGTATCAGTTTGTGAGAATCAGTTATATCTGTGGGTATCCGATTCAGTGTTTTGGGGCAGTGATTCTGGGGAACAGTGATCAGTAGTAGAGTACAGTTGTTTGGCTACACCTGTGTTTGATCCGTTTGGGCTGAAACACTGCTTGTTTTTCCTTTCAGTTCAGAGAGTAGATACAGAATAGCCAGTGTTCCCCCTTGCTGGGGCAAGACAGATATCTGATCCGTCAGTCACCGTTCAGTACAACGGACTTATCATGACGCAGAATTCGGAGGAGATTATGGTTATGACAGCCGCATTGGATCAAGGAATCACCCTGCAAAGTGAGACCGGCGTTGAAATACCACATCTGCCCAAGCTGCCTATTGCACACCCAATCTGGGCACCCCAGTTATATCAGGCTCGTGAGCCCACCACATTCAAGTTAATGGGGATGATTGGTGACCTTCAGAGGTCTGTGACTGATCTCGCCTACGGAATGTCGGCTTCGCCACCAGCGGCACCATATGCCGAGAATTTTGTACCCCAGGAGCCCCCGTTATTGGGACGGATTGTGATTGAACTTAGCCAACCTGAGGTGGTCTCAAGTTATAGCAATGACGTTTCAACATCAACCCAAACCTCGATCAGGCTGAGGTCAGAGGTAAGGACAAAATGAAGGTAGATGCCGATCCCATTGAACAACTGCTATGGGCAGTCGAGGCTTTGAAAGCTGGGGGGATGAGTAAGCAACAGGTATTCGCAGTTGTGCCAAGACTGTGGATGATACCTTCCCCATTCCAACTGAAGGCAGTACAAGTCAGTCAGAAAACTGGGATAGGCCCCGTCATGCTAGAACAGTCCCTCCCACTCCCAACCTTGCACCTGGGAAAGATCAGAAAAGCAAGGCAGTGCCTGCCGACCCTTTCGCTAGTGCGTCTAGGAAGAATACTCAAACTTCAAAGTACTTGCCCCGAGGGCGCAGGGACTTTCACGTGCTCTACATGCCATTGTCCAAGGCACTTCAGATCCTGGCCGAAAGAGGGCATCTTAAACCCCTCGAGCCTAGGCCTCTCCCTAGTCCTCTTCCAGCAGGCCATGATGCTACTCAGTACTGCGCGTACCATCATCAAACCGGCCACCCTACCGATAACTGCTTCCACCTCCGTCATGAGGTGCAAGATTTGATCGACAACGAGGTTATCCTCCCGCCCACCTCAGCAAAGTCCGTTACTACCCAACTATTGGATTTTGAGGATACTACGAGTATGTAATCGGGATCGGACCACCTGCGGGCGGCGCCTGGCGTATTTTGGATGTGGCGTTTGGCACGTATTTTTGAGCATCCGCGAATGCTAGTTTTGTAAATTCTAGCTTGGGTATCGAGTCAGTCTTTTATTTTGTTTTGAGTCTGTCTCATCGTCTTGAGTCAGTTTTTTTTGCTTGAGGGTCTGTCTTGTTGTAGCGAGTCAGTCCCCTTTGTATAGAATGTCGGGTGGTTCCGGGGTTGTTGCCTCGAACACCGTTCTCGTTTTGTAATTACCCTTTTGTTTTCTTTTTGAGTCTGTCTCTGCTGTGGAGCCAGTTGCAACCAGGAAATCTGAATGAAACAGCTGCGGCTATCATGTTTCTGTGCTTACTGTTATTTTGAGCTAGTTGTGCTAGAGGATTTGAATGGAACAGCAGTACATCCCACCTGCTCTCTTGTGCCTTGAAAATTATTGCATTAACCTAAGTTTTTCAAAACTTTTTGAACACTGCGGTGATAAAAACGAAGAGGAAGGAATTCCTCGGGTTTTGCAAACTTTGATCAAATTGAGAGGAAGAGAGGCATGCTAAGCCCTTAATGAATGAAATCATGCTCGTCGGCATAAGTACTGAGAAGGACCCTGGCTTGATCCAGACTGGTTCCACACTATCTTCAGCGCGAGCGATTTGTCGCTTTCTTAAAAACTTTCAAAAATTCAAAAAACATTTTGCGAGGTCCTGTGAAGACCTGTGTGGAATCACTCTTGAGATTGTGTAGCTTAGGATTGCTCTCAGCCTCATGTTTCAATCCCTTCGCTCTCGAAAACCTTGATCTTGGGTTCAGAGTATTCGGCGATCAACCATCAAGAGAGGCATGTGTGGCCCAATTCGAAACAGCCCTCGAACAAGAGGCAAGGAAAGTCAGATCAAGAAGGTCAGATCTCATCAGAAGAAGCTTGTGCAGCTACAACAGAAGCACCCCCCCAACTAGGGGCAAAAATGTCCGATGTGCTCGAAGAGCCGAAGATGGGTTCTTTCAGCAAGTCAATACAGCAGTCATTTTCCTGGATTCAGATAATTTCAGGATCTCAAAACCATTTGGCATGGACTTGTTATACTTTTACCCTTTGAGAGGCTCGCTGGGCCGAAAACCCGGAAGGGCGACCCAGGCAAAAGTTAGAGCAAGAAAAGAATACAAAAAAGAAGAAAAGAGAAAAAAAAAAAGAGAAAAAAAAGAAAAAAAGAAAAAAGAATACAAAAAAGAACAAAAGTAAAAAAAAAATTGAAAAGAAAAAGAAAAAAGAAGCTCGCAAGGTCGAAAACCCGCATCGGGCATCTTGGCAAAAGTTAGAGCGTAAAAAGTGAAGGTTAAAATACCCGAGTGTACCTTAACCGGAACTACGTAAGGCTTGATTCCCATGTTTGGGATACGTAGGCAACTTCATCCTGAAGTCCAGCCCCCAACGCTTTCATAACGACCATGTCCATATATTGGTTTTGACCATCTTCGTCTTCTCCGCATCTGAGAGTTCATTTGCGATCATCACTGATGAGGACTGTTTACAACATGCTGCGGCGCTATCCAGACAAGGGGTAACTTTCCGTTGCCATGCAGTGCCATCCAAACAAGGGGCAATTTTCCATTGCCTCCGATCCGAGGTTGCGCATCTCGAGAGTAAGTTCTGTGCTCGTTGAGCATCGACCGTTTGCAAAAATAGTTTTTGAAATTTTTTACTAAGGTTGACTATTTTCTCGAAAACTATTTTATTTTCCAAAACTGGACCATTTTCTTGGACCCAAAAAGGAAACTTTTCAGTACTCATAGCCTGACTTGCATGTTTTTAAATCAAAAATCGAACAAGTATGTTAATCTGACTCTCATTTTGGTCAAAACTGTTTTAGTAGAAAACCGAAACAAAAATGGTCAAAGCGATGAACTAGGGGCACAGTTGAGTCAGGCTTCCTGTCTTTTCTCCGTCGCCAGCATACTTGTCGGACATAACTGAAGCTGTCAATAAAGGGCCGAAAGGTCTCTCACCCTCCAAGCAATGAGGTATCAAGTGAAGTGCGAAGCACAAATCGGAATGGATCTGGATACTCCGTTCCCTTACCTGGGATATCGACTAGATGTCACCAGAAGAAATAGCCGCGAGCTAACAGTGTTGGGCGTGAACCCACAACTTCCTATTCATCCATCAATCACCCTGGGGAGGGATGAAAAATGAGAGATTAAAGAATAGAGAGGTATAAGTTGAAAGAAAAGTAAGCGAAAGGGTTTTTGAGAGAAAAAAACCGAGCTTGAGGGCCGAGTGATGTGAGAATCACAAATCAGAAAGGGTGGGGAAATACCTGGAGGAACTGGCTCTTCGTGACTTGAGGTCTTTCTTTTTTTTAAACACGTCTGTGTGTTATGTCTTTTGCTTTGTTTATCTTAACTTTTGTTTTGAGTCTTTTCCGAGCGTGTCTCGATGTGTTTAGGTCGTGTACTTTTCGTTTGAGTCATTTTCACTGTGTTCAGTTGTAAGCTCAATACCCCAGCTTGAAAAACCCTTCTTCAATTTCAAAATTAACCATTCTGTGCTTAGAGTGCTATGCCGCCCTCCACATTTGTGCAAAGCAAGTTTGGTTCTTTCAACAACTGCAGGGTCCACCCCCGATAAGCGTGAGCAGAAAAAAAAAACCCGGGCCTATCTGAAGCTTTTGGGTTCCGGATTACATCTGATTGTGTTTTAGCTTCTGCCGATTCTACCTTCGTATTCCGTCTTGTCAGGTTGAACTATTTGTTCAAAATGGGTTGTATGCAGGTTAATCCCCAGCAGAGCATGAGCCGAGTATTCGGACTAAGCAATGGGTCATTTGAGTTGTTTTGCCGTTGGCCGGTTCACCAGCTGGTTATTACAATACATGTGTTTGATTTTCAGACAAGAGATCTTTCATTTACATTGAGGTGTAATCTGATGCAATGCGAGGCAATGTATGAAATGTACAAATGTAACACTTTTTCAGATAAAAAGTTCGTTTCATTTCATAATCTTTTTCAAGTACATAGTTTTTAAGAAAACAAAAACCTGTCTGCGGCAGTACAAAGTACTAGAGCTACCAACAAAAGAAGAAAATCAACAAAAAGAAGAAAAGCAGTGAGAGTCTGGGTCAGCATTAGTAGTCTCAGGCCTGGGGATCTGTCCTCGCCCTCTTCCTGGACGAAGGTCTAGGAGCATCGCCATCAGCATTACCATCTGAGCCTGAGTCTGAACCGTCTTCGGTCTCCTCCTCAAATGACTCGGTCTCTGCCACTGCCTCGGACTCATCATCATCATCATCATCATCATTATCATCAGGAACGGGTGCCCGAGAGCTACTCGCAACATGAGCGCGCCCCGCCTTGGTGCGGAGATGTACAGTGCCTCCTCGCCCTCCTCGAGCAGGAATAGAAGGCCCAGCCGGAACACCTCCTACAACAGGAATCTGGAATGGGGCCTGAGAAGCATGAATAATAGATGCATCAGTATGCTACGCAAAGCAGAATGTGGGCATCAGTGCAGAATGCAGTGTATGAGTACAATGTATCAGTGTAGAATACAGTGTATGAGTACAGTGTGTGAATACTGTGAGCAGTGTATCAGTGCAAAATGCAGTGTATGAGTACAGTGTGTGAATACTATGAGCAGTGTATCAGTGCAAAATGCAGTGTATGAGTACAGTGTGTGAATACTATGAGCAGTGTATCAGTGCAGAATGCAGTGTGTGAGTATAGTGTATGAATGCCGTGAACAGTGTATCAGTGCAGAATGCAGTGTATGAGTACAGTGTATCAGATGCCGTGAGGGCCGTGTATCCAGTGTTGTGTTGTGCATCGGATTGCGTGAAACAGTGTATGGTTTGAGACTGTGGTCAGAAGAACATACAGGAATGCTGTAGATGGCTACCAGGTCGAGGCTCCGCTGGAACATCCCCATCACAGAGGCGGTCAGCTCCAGGGACTGGCGCGTGTACTCGGAAGAAGCCTGCGAAAGTGTTAGATGCATCAGTATTTTGCGGAATATGAAATAAAATGAAATGACAATGCAAGATGCAAAATACAGTAATACATACCGGAGCCAAGCCGTGGAACCCGACCAACTCATGATCAGCCGGAGGAGGAGCGATGGGGATTTGGTAAGTCTCCCCACCCTGCCCTCGGCATGTCATCGTCGTGGGTAGTGCTGGCCAACTAGCCCCCTGTCCCCTCCGAGCTCCACTCCTGCCATGGACTCGGGTCGTCCTCGACGCTCCTACCCCTGCTCATGTCCTAGCTGCTGGTGCCGCTGGCCTCTCCCTCTCAGCTCGATGCCCACTGCTCAAGGGTCGCATAATGTAGGTCCAGACGTACTCTGCGTAGTCGCCCTCGCCTCTATGACGCTCCGTACCCCAACCGACGGTGTAGTCCCTCATGTGCTCGAGGGAGAACCCCTCTGTATGCCTCATATGTGCAGGAGGCGGACCCGGAACTATCTGCTCCGGTAAACCCAGGGTCTGACGCAAGAAACGCTCACCCAGGTACCAAGCCCGACAGACCGGGCCCTCCAGTAGGATCCTGAGGCGCGCAGTCTCCTCAACGCCCTCATAGTGATCTCTTACCTCAGCCGGCAATAGAGCCCAGGGCTGCCAGGTGATCTGCGGGTAAATATGCAGTTTGTTATCTATCTGTTATCGAAAATACGGTGCAAAGCGAAGCTTAAATAAACTCTAAAGTTGAACATACCTTCGCAGCGGTGATGGTGTCGAAGTAGCGGCGAAAGAAAATAAATGACTCACGGGGCCTCCGCACGCATCTCACATCGAAGCGATGCGAGAAGGGGACGCCAAGTGGGATCTCCACATCAGGTACTGGTGCAAGCATCGGGAAGTAGGCATAGACCCACAACTGCAGAGCAGATATCAGTATGCTTATCAGATAAAGTAGAATACAGAATAAAGCAGAAATGGCAGAACCGTGTGTTGTGCAGTGTATTGTGCAGAGTGTACAATGTGTGTAGTGTACAGTCAGTGTAAAGTAGAGTATATGTGTGCCGTGTGTGCAGTATACAGTCAGCGTGAAGCAGACCGCAGTGTGAGCAGTGTACAAAGTACATAAAATGTAAAGCGGAAATGTAAAGAGGAAAAAGGCGTACCTTCCAAGCTCGCCAGTAACCGCCGAGCAGCTGTCCGCTGAGGCGGGAAGAAGAGCTCATGTAGCCGTACAATGTGGCCAGACCTGCGCCACCCCAGTCATAGCGGCAGATCCGCCTGACGTCCACCAGTGCACTCAACAGACAGAGGGGCACGGTGTTCGCCCCGTCGGTGAAGAGGGTCGTCCCCAGCAAAAACATGATGAAGCCTCGCGCGTACTGCTCCACCTCCTCCTGGGTCATCTGCGCCTCCTCAGCCAAGGCTGGCTGAATCCTGAAGTGGCTCTCGAACCACGAGTATCTGACAAACCCTGCCCGAGCGAGGGGTGGCTGAGTGCCGAGCAGGTACAGCTGAGCGGCATCCCACTCGTCCATATCAGTGTCGAAGTGGATCGGATCACCCCCTACCCCAATGCCCGTGAGCATCGAGAAATCATAGGGAGTCATCGTCATGTCTCCCGCGACAGAGAAGTGGAAGGAGTTGGTGGTGTCCCACCACCTCTCCACCAAAGCAGCAAGCAAGGGCCTGCATGTGGTAAGTTAGGAGAGTCCCCTGCAGAAGATGCCAAAACCAGCCTGGTCGACGACGTGACGAACTGCGTCTGGCAACTCCATGTACCAGTCCAGAGCGGCAACATTCCCATACCCACGGCTGGTATGGGAATCCCCCTGTATTCGAAAACAAGAATTGCGAAGCAATATTCAAAATGCAGTTTTGAAGAGCATTCAGAATTAATACACTGTGTGTGCACGTGCTCAGATTCAAACAGACATCGGGTGCCAGTGTGCTAGTAGTGAACTGTGGCATGTGGTGTGTCAGTGTTTCCGAGTGGTTCAGTACAAATATAGTGCATGTGAGCACGATCTCAGATTCAAGTAGATATCGGGTGCCGGTGTGCTCGCAGTGAATTACAATGTATGATGCGTCAGGCTGTTTGAGTGGTTCAGGGCAAATGCAGCGTGTGTGCGCGTGTTCCTATGCAAGCAGACATCAGTGCAGATGTGTTCGCAGTCAATTACAGCATACAATATAATCGGTGCATTCAGATCAAACAGTTGAATACATAAGCAACTATGGCAGTTCGATATTCTATTCTGCAGAAAATAAAACCGGGGAAAGAATGTACCTCGGAGGCACCATGAGACAGATGTGACTCTGGCTCACACAGTAGTAGCTCGGGTGGCACGCCCCTCTCGAAGCTCCGGAACTGGCGCAGTCCATCGGGGAGCAGCACGTGAATCGCTGGTCTGTAGGCCTCCGGATCGAACGGCTGGATGTGGAGCGGCAAGGGCTCGGCCTCAGGATCCATCTCGTGATCCGGGGGAGTCCCGCCCTCCGGAAGATCGTCTGCCATGACAAAAGTGGTGAGAAAATGGCCGGAATAGGGAAAACCGGGCTAGAATACGAAGAGTCAACAAAAAGTCAACCCCGAGAGGGCGGAAAATGGCCCAGAAAGCCGAAATGTGGAAAAAGTACGGGGACCGAGGAAAACTCAGGGGAAACAAACCCCAAGAGGCAGAAATCACAAAAGAGGCACCGAAACGAAGTTTCAATCGATTCAAAATGTTTGAAACGCGAAGACATACGCGAATCGAACAACGAAACGGGGGCTAAAATGCAAGAAAACGGGAGAATCAAGGAAGAGGAATGCTCTAGAGAGAGAGACGAGAAGTTTTCGAACAAGAGGGTGTGAGAAATATAGGGCTAGAGGCCCTATATTTAAAGACCCACGGCCGAAAACACTAAACTGCCCCGATTCAGGCACTTTTTGCCGATCGGCCACACTGTTGGCCGGTCGGCCAAATATTTGGCCGATGGAATTTTGTGATGGCCGATAGACAGCCGATGACACATTTTGATGGCCGGTGGACAGCCGGTGGCCTCCTCCAGTGGTTTTTGAGCCTCCTACACCCTTGTTTGGGTCATATGTATGGTTTGGCACCTTCATTGCTCAAGACAGTGCAAAACAGTGCATTTCTGGAGCTCAAACGGCCTCCGTTTTGACCTCAGACCGTGTCTTCTGCACGTGACACTTGAATATGGGCGCGGTGTATCCTTTTTGTACCCTCTTGTCTCTTTCAGGATTCGAAAATTGCCCCGCATGAGTTACTTTATAATGCTTTGTCGTTACCACACGTTGGTTGTACGCCATTTCATTCGCGTTGTTGCACGTGTCCTGCGTTGTCATGCGCATGTCATATTTGCATTACCATGCATTCGCCCCAGTCTGGCGAGACCTTAAATACACCCGGTCTGGCGAGACCTTAAACCCGCTCGGTCTAGGAGACCTTAAATCCGTCGGTTGGCGTTGTCATACACGACCCCCATTACGCGTTGTCATACGCGCCTTGCATGCATCATCATACATCTCAAAAGCCGTGCTTTGTCGTGCATTTCAAGTTCATTTGCATTGTCATGCATCTCATCAAAAGCCGCGCATTGTCGCGCATTTCGAACTCATGCATTTTCATGCATTTCAAAAAATCATGCATTGTCATGCATCTCAAAACCCGCGCATTGTTGCGCATTCAAGTTCACATGCATTCAACATGCATCATGCATTTCAAAAAAAACGTGCATCATTTGCACTTTCAAAAAAAAAAAAAACATGCATCATCATGCGTAAACGTGCATCATTTACACTTTCAAAAAACAAAACAACATGCATATGTCATGCATCATCGTAAATAGTGCATATGTCATGCATTCATTGTAAATATTGCATTTGTCATGCATTCTACTGTAAATATTGCATTTACATTCCATTGCATATTGTATATATTGCATTGTAGCTTGCATGCATTCACTGTATCACCTCCGTCTATGGCTTGCACCTTTCCATGTTGAGCTTGGTCTGGTATGTACCCATACTTTTCATGTCGAGGCACAGTTCTGCATGTGTACGCGCTTTGAGGGTTGCGGCACCTTTTCTGTGATTAGATGCGGTTTGTTTGTATACATGCCTTTCCTAGGCAAGATTTGGTTTGGCCCGCGTGCCTTATCCATTGTATCCATTACATTCCATTGCATATTGTATATATTGCATTGTAGTTTGCATGCATTCACTGCATCACCTTCCATCTATGGCTCGCGCCTTTCCTTGTTGAGCTTGGTCTGGTATGTGCCCATACTTTTCATGTCAAAGCACAGTTCTGCATGTGTACGCGCCTATTCCACGCTGGTATGTTGGTTTGAGGGTTGCAGCACCTTTTCTGTGTTAGACATGGCTTGTACGTGTACATGCCTTTCCTAGGTAAGATACGGTCTGGTCTGCGCACCATGTCCATTGTATATATTACATTGTAGTGTAATTTTTGCATCCAACATTAGGATCATTGTTCTTTTGTTAGCGGGTCGTTTCCCCACTTATGTCATTCCACCCAATTACTTGTCCTTGTGTCCGTCTATATCACTCATAGTTCTGCATGTGTACGCGCTTTGAGGGTTGCGGCACCTTTTCTATGGTAGACGGACTTTGCATCTCCATCAATCTATTTGACATTTGTGTGGTTTTGAACTGCTCATGATTGGATCATGATTCAACTACATTGCATATCGTTTGCATCGTATATTACATGGTTTTGTAATTTTGCATATTATTTGCATTGTTTATATTTGTTTTGTAGTTTTGCATATCATTTGCATTACATTAGATTCAATTGCATATCATCGCACTGTTTTGTGCACCCTATTGCACTTTGCATGCATTTCAATCGCACTGTTTTGTGCACCCCATTGCATTTTGCATGCATTTTAATCGTGCTATTTTGCACATCGCACTGTTTTGTGCACCCCATTGCATTCCGCATGCATTTCAATCGCGCTATTTTACGAATCGCGCTATCTTGCGCACCTCTTTCGCACTTGTTAGTGCATTGCGTCGTCACGCAGCCTATGATTGCATTGTTATGCATATTGCTAACGATATTATACCTGTTGAGTTTCCTTTCTTTTTCAGGCACGATATTGTATGTACGGTTCATTTGAGGCCCCGCACAGGTATTGTATCCTCCGAGTGAGATGTATCGAGAATTGCATAATTCTCTTACACCTTCTCTGCATTGTAGTATAGTTCGGTGTATGCTAGCTTAAAACTGTTGCATGATGTGCTTCGTTACAGCTTTCTTTGCATGATCAGAAGTTATGCTCGACTTCTTGCATTTTCGATTGCATTTTGCCCCTGCCTTCGGGCGCATATGTATCTTTATTGTCTTGCATGTTTGTCTAAGTCTTCGGCCTTATCAAAAATGGGTCGTCTCTGGGCTTTGACAATCACTCCCGTCATTCTTATGACTTTCGAGTTCTGTCAAAGAGGGGCAACTATAGACACTCCACTTTTGACCGTCCTCAAGACTTGGACGTCACCGTTTGAACATTCGATGATCATCCATGTTTGTGTTTGTCTTGAGTTCCCGGAGGTCTTGGTAGTGCGCCTTGCCTCAGGATCTCTCGACTTGACTGTTTTGTGTTTGGTTTTGCACCAAACACTTGTGTTTTGCCTTGGAAGCGCAGGGAATGCCTTGTGAGGCATCCCTACACTCCACCGGCCATGGTTTGAGGCCACCGGCTGTGTTTTGTTGTTATCGGCCAAATGTTTGGCCGATCGGCACTCTAGATGGTCGACTGGTCATCTATTTTGGCCAAATTGCATTTTTGGCTGGCCGACCACTTTTCATCTGCTTTTGCAGATATTTTTGTGCCAGCTGTGATAGCTGGCACCCACCTTTGCTCCCCTCCATACACGTGTATGGAGAGATCTCTCTCTTAACAAGCTTGTTTTGGAAGCTTGACAAGAGAGAGCTCTATAAGAAGAGGCTTCTTCTTCCTCCATTAGGTTAGCCAACATTTTCAGAGAGAGCTCTGGTTTTAGGGTTTGAGTTGTGTATCTATCCTATATCTATATCTCTCTCTCTCTTGTATTTGTGTGTGTTTAAGCCTTAGTATTGCACACAAACACCCACCATCACACCTTACCTTGATTGCTGAGGCATTAGGGGCTTATTCTTGAAGTTTTTAGACTGATTTGGAGCCAAGGAAGCAGCTGGAGTGCTGATCTTGAAAGAGGTCTTCAAGGGTAACAATTTTACCCCTTTTTACCCCCTTTTTTGCATTGTATTTTTGCCTACCTTATAACTATTTTTGAGCTTAACATATAACATATGAAATTTCTATTTTTGAGCCCTTTAAATAGTTGGTTAAGGGTGTTTTAAGCTTTGGGGTTGTTTGACCCCTCTTAAGCCTTGTAAGGCTCCATTTTGTGCCATTTTGGTTGAGCTCCGGGACCATTGTATTTGGGCCTCCTCACCACTGAAATCTTGAGGGATTTCAGTGGTGAGGATGGTGCCTTGAGATCCCAAGAAGGAGAGGGCCACCCCCTCTCCTTGTTGTCCTTGAAAAGGGCCATTTTTGCCTCTTTAGGGAGCATCTAGTTTAGGTTCATGTTGACCATTGCCTTAACTATTTTTTATGCTTATTTTTCCATGAAATAGCATTGTGTTGAGTTGGTTTAGACACATCTTCCATGCCTTGCATACATGTCTTGTAATGCCATCATTTGGCCTTAACATGCATTTAGGCTTTGACCCTTGTTCAAGCATGTTTTAGGCCTAGCTTTGTGAAGGTCTGCCCTTGGTTGTTTTGGTCGACCATGGCATGCATTGCATAGCCCCTTTGTATGTTGGCTTGTTAGCCTTAAGTATGTGAGTGTGTAGCATGCATCACTTGCATCATTTTCAGTGGCTTGGGACCACTTGCCATGCTATTTCAGTCCTTACAACATGCTTGCATGCTTGCCTTTGATGCCTCTTTGATGCTTTGAAAGCTTGTGTTGTATGCTCCATGTTTTGGTAATTATGCATGCTTTTGGATTTGAGCCATTTAGATGCCATCTAGATGTGTTTTTGGCTTTGTTTTAACATGCCAAACCTCTGATTTTGGTTACTTAATTCATGCCATGTTCGATTTTGTTAAGTGTCGTTCAATACACCTTTGGCTTGCCTTGAGTTTTGGACCATGTTACATGCATTGTTTGCTTGGTTTAATTGGTTTGGCACCATATTCTTAGCATGTTTTCAGAGGTTTCAATGCATGCCATTAGTCCATGTTTAGTCTTTTTTAAGTGTTATTAGAAGTTGCTTATTTGATGCTTAAGTGTTTAGGCCTTAACATGTGCATGCTTGTGTGTGTTTTGCCTCTCATTCCTTAGCATATTGGCCACTGTTTTAGGCCTAGTTGAGAGCTGCCTAAATTGGTTTAAGTCCACCCTTTGTGTGTCGATTGCATACTTAGCATATCATGTGTTGTTGCATGTTTAAGTTGCTTCACCTTTGGCATGCATTTATCTTGGTTAAGTTGCCCAACATGTAGTCACATGCCTTGCCTACTTGCATGCCCATATTACATGTTAAATGCTTATCATTCCATGCCTTGCATGATTGATTTCTTAGGTTGTGTGCCTAGCATCATCATTTGCTTGCATGCCCATATTGCTCGCTTAGGCTCACATGCTTAGGATTGCATAGCATTGGCATGCATGCCTTGCCTCTTGAATTGCTTGTGATAGAGGTTGAGCTCCATTTGTTTGTTTATGTGCATTGCATGACATTTGAAATCAAAAGTGCACACTTGGTTTCTTGGGCCATCACGCATTGAAATGCGTGATTGATGGTCCAAGAATCAAGGACCATGTCCCTTTGAGTCACAAACATGATAAGGGATGGGTCGGTGCATACATTTGCTTGAAATACCTTGCCATGCCATGTTTTGCCCTCTGCTACTACCAAAACAGATTCTGCAGGAATTTTTGGCCGATCGACTACACAGAGTGCTGACCGACCAAAAGTGTGTGGCCGATAGCTACATTTTTGGCCGATGACCACCAAATCACAGCCGGTGATGATTCCCTTTGGCCGGTGGTCCTCCACAATGTCCAGAGAGGATGCCCTGAGACTTTGGCAGTCTTCAGAGGAGCAGAGCAGGGAAAACAGAGGCATCTTGTGCATGGCAGTGGCTTTCCGAGCGGAACCAAGCGCGCATTGCATTGGACCTCCTTTCCGAGGCCGCTTTTACTGTTTTCTTAGATTAGTTAATTTGTTTAATTAATTTAATTGGTCTGTAATATTTAATTAGCTTGTAAGTTAGTTAAATTGTATTATTCTTTTGGTCCCTCCAAGCGAGGGCAAATTTGTAATAAGTGTGGGTGCGTGTGTGCATGTCTTCCACCCCCCACTTCTTTCTCCCTTTTACTTACCTGCTTTGATGGTTAGTATTAGGGCACGTTTAATTTAGCATGACTTATGCTATGCATGCGTGCATCATTCATTTGTATTGCATGCACCGGGCTCGGCGCATCATGCTAACTGCATAAATATTTCAAATCTAACTTGAATACGTGCATCAAATGATTGCATTTCACATGCCATTTTAGGATTAGCCGAGCCTATCCTAATTGCATTCTGTATGCGTTGCATTAGCCACTTTAACATGAACTAGGATCACGCATGTTTGCTAACTAGTTTCCTGTTTTGGCACGGAGTACGATGTAAGTATCTATGTTTTAGCATCTTGCATGAGTGTGAATGTTAACATGACAGCATGCTTACCATGCAGCTAAATGCTTATGTGATATTACTGCCTGAATGCCTGTGGGTGAAGGTTGGATTGTTTGAGTTGGAACAACTTGTTGAAATCCGTGCTTTAGCCTACTTGCGAGTAGCAAATTCCAAACTATTTTTCAAACAAACAGATATGTAATGCTTTGTTCCAAATTAGGCGATTTGGTCTATACTTGTTTGCTATGCGCATAACGTAGTAATTCTAGACTAATAACCGGAATAAGAACATATAAAGTTTTCAAAATTGGATATCATGGTTAGTAGAGGCCGATCTTTGATCGGCCGAAAGGGGGTGCTCATAGCTGACCTTCCCCAATCGTACCCAAGTTCCCGAACCGAGGCAACTTTGGTGATGACGGACACGTGGCCTTTGGCACCGAGTCAGGGTTTCCTAAATTCTCCCAAAATAAAATATTTAGGTGGCGACTTTGTATCTGGCAAAGCAGTCCATGTTTGGCACTTCTTTCAAAAAATCTATTTTTCTCAAAACGATTTGTCGGATTTGGACTCTTTGGTTCAGATTAAGAACCGTGACAATTTGAGTCCGAACTGTAGTAGTGAACCCACAAATGAACGAAACGAGGGTTCTCCCATCGGGGCATTCGGGCGCGTCTACACCCATGCTTCAGCTTTTAGTGGTTCAAGGCCTCCTTGAAAAGATGGTGGTTTCATTTTACTGAACGTCTGGGTGAGAGCAATTATATTATCATTAACAGGTGGCTCTGGTTGTACTGGAGGGGGTGGGGGCTGTTGGTTCTGTTGCTGCCCTAGTCTCTCAGTTAATAGTTCCACCATTCTTTGCCATTCTTGCCTCAGAGGATTCAGATTCATCAACATTTCTTGCGTTGTCCATTTCACTATAAGCAGTTATAGCAATTATAAACATAAGCAGTTATGTATTTAAACACATTAACACATATTCATGTCATGTCCACACACACTTTTCATGCTCATGCGATGCCCTAATTACTTTTCTAGGACACCCTATAGCTCATTTGGACACGTGTGTGCGGTATAACTCGTGGTTAAGTATTGCTCTGATACTACTCTGTCACGACCCAAACCCGCCCCTATGCGTTTAGCACCGTAACCGGCCAGTAATCCGAGATTACCGATGGCCTACTTAACAGTAATACAGTAATAGAGAGTACAGGGGCATGGCGGAAGCCAAAATAGTAATTAAAGGATGTCCAATGAACTGTGACAGTCTGTATGCAAAAAGACTTTTCATACATATATACAATCAGTACGAAACAGTATGTACAACATTTACAATCGTTCAGGACAGTGACTTAATCCCTATTAAAACAGTACAGTAACAGTCTATACAGTTATATAAAACAGATACAGAGACAGACAGGGGAAATTAAACACCCCAAAGCCATAGCTTGAACAGTTCTGGAACCTCAAGTGAGGCACAAAGGTTGGCTTGACAAAACTGGAGTTTACACCGATGCTTCTAGCAACGGTCCGGTGCCTGTACACCTACATATATATATATATGAGCAGTGAGCTAAAGCCCAGTGAATAACATAATGCGTAAAGAGGTTAAGAATGAATGTCCTTACAATAATGAAAAAAGTTCATTAAATCAGTATTTCAGTCATTCAGTCATAACAGTCATATGTGGTACATCCATTAGCATAGCAGTACAGTAAATAGTAGGTCTTAAAAGACCAAACAGTCAATGATGGCCATCATATTAGTAAACAGAAGTTCCAGAATAGGAACTGACAGAGATCTCTGTAACAGTAGCAGTAACAATAACAGTAGTTGCTAAGGATGCCACAATACAGTTCAAAATAGAGGACATACATTCGTTCAGTTAACAGTAACAATTCAAAAAGTAGTTCAGTTAACAGTCAGAAAATATTCATCTTTGAACTTATCTTTACGACATCGTTACTCACAGAGTTCTGGGCTACAGATAAGCTAGAGCGCGTCCCTAGATGCCAACCCTACACAGTTACAGACTGAACACACACTAAGCTACACCGTTGGAAAAATAATAACTTAATCCCTAATTTGCCTCGGTGTCGTTCTACATCTATATCCTTATTGAGATGTCTTAAACTAGGCCTAAGAATGCCTAGGATGTGATGATGATGCAAAGATGCATTCAGAAAACATTTTCAGAATTTTCAGAAAACAGAGGTCCCGCTCGAGTGGACATGCTAACAAAGGAGATCCGCTTGAGCGTAGACTTACCCGCTCGAGCGTATTGCAAAACAGTCAAAATTGTTGGATGTGTGAAAATCACGCTCGATGGGCGCTCGATACCTGCTCGAGCGTGAGACACAAGGCGCCGCTCGAGCGTCCAATGACGGACTGTAAAAGAATGCAAAGTACTGGGAGCACGCATTTCACGCTCGAGCGTCACTTTACCCCGCTCGAGCAGACTGCATGAACTCAGCATGCACGCTCGAGCGTGGACTTCCCCGCTCGAGCATGAGTCCAAAATCTGGAATTTCCAGATTTGAACCTCAAGTTCAAAATCAAGTTCCAAAGCACTAAATTCGATCCTTTTGGGCCAATTTTCTGGAAAACACTTCAAAACTCATAATATAACATGTCTCAAAGGTCAATTTAAGAAATCAAAGCCCAAAGGTAGTTCAATTAAATCCAATTTCAAACCAAGTTTCAAGAATATACTTCAAATGTGACATGCATGAGTTTAAACTAATTCAAAGCTTCAATTACTTGCTCAAATGAGCCAATCTTTACAAAACATGATAAATTCATGCACTAGAACTCTAATATGAACATGCAAGTAACAATCTTCTATGAAAACAACTTTAAACTCATCAATATAGGCATGCATGCATGGAATGGGCTTCAATTCAACATTATAAGCCATATCTTGGCTCTAATCTTCAACAATCCTCTAAATCATGCAAGAAGTAGTTCAATTCATAAACAAGAAGGTAATTACTCTACCTTAAGTCTTCAATTTCAAGAAGGGAGCTCAAATATGCAATGAATTCCTCAAATCTACCAAGTTTCCAAGCCAATTCTCAAGAACTCAAGATTTCTCCTATCTAGTCGGTTATGACTCTAAAAAATAGGCTGATGAAATGTTTAGTCAAGAGTGTATGAAGTGGAGAGGAGTTGCCTAGATTAATCCACTAGATGGCAAATTGGTAAATAGGGCCACTCTTATAATTTAGCTTCATTTCAACTAATTTAATCATACCAAATCAAGTTTCAGATAAATACACCATAAAATCACATTAATTCTAATTATTATAAATCATCAATCAATTTCAGATTCGGCCGCCGATAAGGCCTTCAATTTGCAGTTTAAAGCATACAACATAAACATATAATTTTAACAATCAACAGATAGGTATGTATTTAAACTAGCACATTCAATCGATCAACTCAAGATTTCAGTCAGTTCAATTACTTATCATAATTAGTCTCAGTTTAGCAGTAATCAGTAGGGTTATCAGTAATCAGTGGTGAGGGTTATTACATAAGGTAGGAGAATCATCTTCTTAATTGTGAATTCAAGTTAGTTTTTGCATGGTTCATGGTAGATAAGAGCCTAAGGTCATAAATTGGTTTTAAATTGTTGAATTGAAGCTTGTATCTTGCATGCATGCACACATTTTTGAGTTTTGAGGTTGTTATCATGAAATTGCTTCATGCATGTCCATCTTTTGACCATAGTTCATGAATTCATCTTGTTTTTGAAAGAATTGGCCCTTTGGAGCATGTATTAGAAGCTTTGAGTTCATTAGAACACTTGCATGTTTTATACACTTTGTGTTCTTGAAGTTTATTTGAAAAATGGTATTTAATTGAACTACCTTTGGGCTTTGATTCCTCAAATTGATCTTCAAAACATGTTATACTATGAGTTTACAAGAGTTTTCCAGAAAATTAGCCCAAGAGGATCAAATTTGAAGCTTTGAAGTTGAGTTTTGAGCTTGAGGTTCAAATCTGGAAATTCCAGATTTTGGACTCACACTCAAGTGGGAAACTCCATGCTCGAGTGTACACACTGAGTTCATGCATTACGCTCGAGCGGGGAAAGTGACGCTTGAGCGTGAAATGCGTGTATCCAGTACTTTGCATGTGTTTACAGTCCACTCGAGCGGGGGAATGCATGCTCAAGTGAGGACTTGTGTCTCACGCTCGAGCGGAGGTCGAGCTCCCGTCGAGCGTGAATTTCGTGCATCCAGTACCTTTGTCATGTTTTACAGTCCGCTCGAGCATGAAAAGTAACGCTCGAGGGGGAAACCTTTGTCTGCATGTACACTTGAGCGGGGAAAGCCACGCTCGAGCGGGACCCCTGTTTTCTGAAAATTTTGTAAAGTGTTTCTAAATGCATCTTTGCATCCTCATTCCATCCTAGGCATTCCTAGGCCTAGTTTAAGGCATCTTAATGAGGATATTGATATAGAACCACACCGACGCAAATTAGGGATTAAGTTATTATTTTCCCAACTATATAGCTTAGTGTGTGTTCGTTCTGTAACTGTGTAGGGTTGGCATCCGAGGACGCTCTAGCTGCTTATAGCCTAGTGCTCTGTGAGTAACAATGTTGTAAAGATACGTTCAATTGAAATTACTTTCTGAACGAATGACTGAACTGCTTTATGAAATAACACTGTTTACTGAATGAATGCTTGTCCTAATTGCGAACTGTATTCGTGGCATGCATAGCAATTTATTGTTACTGTACTGTACTACTACTGTCACAGAGATCTCTGTCGGTTCCCATATTTGGAACCACTACTGTTTACTAATATAATGGCCATCAACTAACTGTTCAGTCTGTTAAGACCTACTGTACTGTTTTGCTATTGGATGTACCACATATGACTATTATAAATGACTATTATGGCAAGAAATATGAGCCACAAACTGAATGACTGATATACTGATAATTGACTATTTTTAATACTGAAAGGACATTCATTCTTAACCTCTTTACGCATATGTTATTCACTGGGCTTTAGCTCACTGCTCATATATATATATGTAGGTGTACAGGCACCGGACTGTTGCTAGGGGCGTCAGGTTAAGCTCCTGTTTTGTCAAAGCCAACCACTATGCCTCACTGCGAGGTTCCAAGTCCTTCAAGCTAGGGCTATTTTGGGGTGTTTTAGATTTTCCCCTTTTGTATCTGTTTTTGTAATACTGTATAGATTGTACTAGTACCGTACTATTATGATAGGCATTTGGTCCCTAACCTGAATGCCTGTAAATGATGTATGTATATACTGTTTCTATTCCGAATGTGAATATATGTTTCGAAAAGTCTTTTTGCATACAGAATGTCACAGCTCATTCGACATCTTTTAATTACTGTTTTGGCTTCCGCCAGCCCCTGTACTCTGTATTACTGTTTTACTGTTAAGCAGGCCTTCGGTAATCTCATATTACTGGCCGGTTACGGTGCTAAACCCATAGGGGCGAGGAGTCTATCTGGTAGCGGCCGCAGCTCTAGGGGCTTCAAGTGCCCTTTCCTGATCAAAACCCCCAGAGCTTTGGACGGGGGCATGTATAGTGGGGTGAAGGTTCTTTGGCTTCGGGGTGGGTACTTGGTCATTTGTGAGCTACTCCCGAACGCACCGGTGAATGGCGTAGCTGCAAGGGTTCTCAGGGTATTGGTGGTGGTAACCATACTCACGTCTGAAGTTCTGCCAGCTGCAGCACTGCTTGTGCCTGCATTTGAACTGCGGTTGAATGCCCTCTTGGGCTGCTCTCGATCTTGGTCAATCAGACCTTGTTTCATAGTATCCTCGATCTGTACCCCTATCTCGTGTAGGTCTGTAAAGGTAGGGAGGGGGAGAACGATCATTTTCTGCATGAGTTTGGGTTGGAGGTTGCGCACAACCATCCGTATTTGGTCTTTGTCGACAAGCCTGATGGTCATCATCGAGGCCTTGGCTCTCCACCAGGTTACAAAATCGGAGAAACTCTCCTTAGGCTCCTGCCTAGTTGTCTCAAGATCATCAATCTGTGTATTATACGAGTATTGAGCTATGAAGGCCTCGGCCATCTCCTCCCAACTCCTTTTGACGAAATCTTCCAATTTTGCATACCAAATGGCCGCTACACCTGACAAGGTTCGGCCAAACAAGGAAAGCTTCTGCAGTCTAGAGAGGCCCATTGGCCTTAGAATGTCTGAAAACAGCCGCAAATGCACCATAGGGTCCCCCGACCCGTCAAAACGGTCAATATGTGGCATCTTAAAGCGGTCCGGCAGCGTCACGGCCGAGTCAGTATACCCATCCTCGATATCCAGAATGGAATGAACCCCTTGAGGCTTCTTGACCAATTTCTCCAGCTTGCTTACTTTCAGTGCTGTGGGGTCCATCTCGAACTCAAAGGGAGAATCTGGTAGGTTGGTAGGCGTAGGTGCCTTGGATAGCTGGGGTAGGATCAGGGGCGGAGCCGGCCCGATTGGAATGTCTGTATCATCCTGGACGTTAGTTGTCTCCCCGAGTATGGGAACTTTTGGTGGGGGAGGAACCTGGTGTGAAGTAGATGCTCCAACTTGCTGCTGTAGCCTAGTGATTAATTCTGCATGTTGGGTCACGATCGCAGCCTGCTGTTTGGCAGATTCTGCTTGACGGGCAGCGTCCTACTGCATAGTTTTCATGCTTTCTTGGAAGTGACGCACCATCTCCTCTAAGCTTGCCATATTGTATGGATCTATCTGAATAACTGGTATATATGTCCCTGTAATAGAAACTGAGACCTCAGTCTGACTGTTCACTAATGGGGTAGACCACTGATCTGGCAACTGCTGTACTGATATACTGCGCCTCTTTGACCTTCATCTAGCAGCCGGGGGTAAAGAAAGGAACACTGCTTGTCCGTCTACCAGATCCCTGGATCGATTAAGTCTACGACCTCTAACCCAGAGTGCTCGGGGAATATCTACCTGGTCGGATGCAATTGTGCTAAACTACCTTGCAAAAAGATAAATAAAGCTTAATAAGGAAATAATGAACAGAAAAACAGATAGCATAACAACTTAAATAAATACAACACACAGTTGGCACACACAAGTTGAAAGAACTGTCCTCAACCATTGATCACTGTTCCCCAAATTACTGCCCCAAAACTGAATCTGATACCCGCGGATATAGCTGATTCTCAAAATACTGATGCTCGCAGGCCTGATACCCAGACTTGCAAACTGATACGTGCACTCCCTGTAGAGGCCAACTCTAAAAGCACATAGCAAAAAAGTGAGAGCCAAAACACCCCTATGTTGGGGTAGGGTTTCCTTGTCCTATCTTGTCAGGTGCTAGGGTTTCTGTCACAACCCAAACCCGCCCTTATGGATTTAGCACCGTAACCGGCCAGTAATCCGAGATTACCGAAGGCCTGCTTAACAATAAAACAGTAATACAGAGTACAGGGGCTGGCGGAAGCCGATACAGTAAATAAACAATGTCCAATGAGCTGTGACAGTCTATATGCGAAAAGACTTTCCATACATATATACATGAACAATACAAAATGGTATGTACAACATTTACAGTCGATCAGAACAGGGGCGTAATCCCCGTTAAACAGTACAGCACAGTGCTATCAGTCTATACAGTTATTCAAAACAGATACAGAGACAGGTGGGGGAAATTAAAGCACCCCTAAGCCATAGCTGGCAGGCTCAGAACCTCGCGGTGAGGCACAGTGGTTGGCTTGACAAAAAGGGGAGTCTAACCCACGCTCCTAGCTCCGGTCTGGTGCCTAAACACCTACATATATATATATATATATATATATAAACAGTGAGCTAAAGCCTAGTGAATAACATAATGCGTAAAGAAGTTAAGAATGAATGTCCTTACAGTAATGAAAACAGTTCATTAAATAAGTATTTCAGTCATTCAGTCATATCAGTCATATGTGGTACATCCATTAGCATAGCAGTACAGTAAACAGTAGGTCTTAAAAGACCGAACAGTCAATGATGGCCATCATATCAGTAAACAGTGGTGGTTTCAACATGGGAACCGATAGAGATCTCTGTAACAGTAGCAGTAATAGTAAACAGTAGTTGCTATGGATGCCACAATACAGTTCAGAATAGAGGACAAACATTCAATCAATAAACAGTATCAGTTCAGAAACAGTACAGTTTAAACAGTCACATTTGAACATATCTTTACACAATTGTTACTCACAGAGTCCTGGGCTACAGTTAAGCTAGAGTGCGTCCCCAGATGCCAACCCTACACAGTTACAGATTGAACACACACTAAGCTACATAGTTGGGAAAATAATAACTTAATCCCTAATTGCCTCGGTGTGGTTCTACATCTATATCCTCATTAAGATGCCTTAAACTAGGCCTAAGAATGCCTAGGATGAAATGAGGATGCAAAGATGCACTTTAAAAGCATTTTCAGAATTTTCAGAAAACAGGGGTCTTGTTCGAGCATGGCTTTCTTCGCTCGAGCGAGCTTGACAAAACAGTGGGGTGGCTCAAGCGTGAACTTCCTCGCTCGAGCAGTCTGTAAAAATGCAAAAAGTGCTGGATGTTGAAAATCCCCGCTCGACGCTCGCTCGACGCTTGCTCGAGCGTAAGACACAGTCCTCGCTCGAGCGTAGGTTCTCTCGCTCGAGCGTGCGTCTGCGTGCACCAAGAATCTGAGAGCTTGCAATTTACGCTCGAGCCACCATTCCTTCGCTCGAGCGGAGCTCAGAATAAACGATGGTCGCTTGAGCGTGGAATCCTTAGCTCGAGCGAAGAAGCCAAATTCTGGAATTTCTAGATTTGCCTCCCAGCTCAAACCAAGTATTCAACAGCTCAAAACTCAACCTCTTGGGCCCAATTTTTGGAAAACACATCTAAATTCAAGGTACAACAAGTTTCAAAGCTCAATTTGTAAAATCAAAGCCCAAGGGTGAGTCAATTAAATCCAATTTCAAACCAAATTTCATGAACATGAAGAACATGCAAACATGCATGAATTTAAACAATTTCCAAGGCTCAAATACATGCTCTAATGAGCCAACTCTAACAAAAACAAGATGAAATCATGGTCTACTCTCAAAACATGGACATGCATGTGAGGAATTATGAACTACAACCTCAAAAACTTCAATATATATACATGTATGCAACAATTAAGCTTCAGCACAACAATTTGAGCCATAAATTGGCTCTAGTCTCCAACTTTGCTCTAAACCATGTAAGAATCAATTTAAACACAAGAATGAGAAGATGAATTTCTACCTTAAGTCCTGAATTATAGGCAAGGAAGCTTAATTTTGCAATTCACTCCTTAATTCCCATAATTCCCAAGCAAAACCTTCAATTGAACTCAATATCTCTCACTCTCTCCTTCTTAGTCGGTTTTGGCCTCTCAAAGATGAACAATTGATGTACAAGATGAAATAACAAGCCTCAAGTTATTTGATGTAGTGGCCCACTACTATGGCAAGGTTGTAATTAAATGCAACTTGGGTAATTTAGCCTTAATTAATCTAACTTAATCCTACCAAATCACATTTCAATTAAAAATGCCATAAAATCACATCACATAAATTCCAATGATCATAAAACATCGATAAATTTCAGTTTCGGTCGCCGATAAGGCCTTCAACTTGCAGTTTAAAGCATAAGACATGAACATATAATTAAACGACAAACAGATAGATATGCAATTTAACTAACATATTCAATCAGTCAGCTCAGTATTTCAATCAATTCGATTACTAATCATAATCAGTCTCGGTTTACCAGTAACCAGTATGGTTATCAGAAATCAGTGGTGCGGGTTATTACAGTTTCACTACGCACATAGCGGTTTCAAACAACTTAGAATCGGGTAAGCAACCTGTCCTAGTTTGGAATAGTCACTATCGATTCTGAATATGCATTAGGTCGAATGGTCAAAAAGGGTGCCCCGGTAAAACCAGGGTTTGTGTTCCCATCGTGGTAGAGCCCGCAACCGGTCAGCCTTATGGCACGCTTTTCAAAGCAAGCCTCCGGCAAACCGTTCAGGAATAGCATACGGCAAACACGGTGTCCTAGGCACACCAATGCAAATGCAATGCAAAGAGACACATAAGTGTAATCAAAACAAGATATCATGAGTTCGAGTCAAGCTCTCTAGCTCCCCAGCAGAGTCGCCAAAAACTGTAGACGCGCCCCGAGGGCCTCATGCTACAGTTCGGACTCAAATTTCACGGTTCTTAATCTGATCTCACAATATGCGAGACAACGCAGGTTAAAGAAGAAAACATGCGATACAGCGCATATTAAGAAAGTGAGACATGCGTAATAGCGTAGGTTATAGAACAACGCAAATAAAACATGTAAAACATGCGTGATAGCGCAAGTCAAAGAAGTAAAACATGCGTAACAACGCAAGTAAAGATATGACATGCGAGACAACGCAAGTTAGAGAAATAAAACATGTGTAAAAGTGTAGGTTTAAAGAAAGAAAATATGCGAGACAACGCAAGTAAAACAAATAAAACCTGCACTACAGAGCAAATAGAAGAAATAAAACATCGTGACAGCGTAAGTTAAAGATATGAACATGCGAGACAACGCAAGTTAAACAAGTAAAACATGCGTGACAGCGCAAGTAGAAGAAATAAAACATGCGTAAAAGCACAGGTTAAAGAGATAAACATGCGTAACAGTGCAGGTTAAAAGAAGAAGAGCATGCGTAACAGTGCAAGTAAAGATGTAGACATGCGTAACAACGCAAGTAAAGCAGTAGACATGCGTAACAGCGCAAGTTAAGAAAGTAGTAGTGCGTAACAGCGCACATAACCTACGTAACAGCGCAAGTTAGAGAAAAGAAATGCGTAACAGTGCACATAACCTGCGTAACAGCGCAAGTTAAGATAAGGGGTGTGAAACAACGCAAAATAACAAGCGTAACAGCGCAAGTTAAGATAATAAGTGCGTAACAGCGTACATAACCTGCGTAACAGCGTAAGTTAGAGAAAAGAAGTGCGTAACAGCACACAATAACAAGCGTAATAGCGCAAGTTAGAAAATAAGTGCGTAACAGCGCACAATAACCTGCGTAACAGTGCAAGTTAAGAAAATAAGTGTGTAATAGCGCACATAACCTGCGTAACAGTGCAAGTTAAGGAAAGAAGTGCGTAACAGCACACATAACCTGCGTAACAACGCAAGTTAAGATAATAAGTGCGTAACAGGGCACATAACCTGCGTAACAGTGCAAGTTAGAAAATAAGTGCGTAACAGCGCACAATAACCTGCGTAACAGCGCAAGTTAGAAAATAAGTGCGTAATATCGCACAATAACCTGCGTAACAGCACAAGTTAAGAAAATAAGTGCGTAACAGCGCACATAACCTGCGTAATAGCACAAGTTAAGGAAAGAAGTGAGTAACAGCGCACATAACCTGCGTAATAGCGCAAGTTAAGATAATAAGTGCATAACAACGCACATAGCCTGCGTAACAGCACAAGTTAAGGAAAGAAGTGCGTAACAGTGCACAAAACCTACGTAACAGTGCACAAAACCTACGTAACAGCGCAAGTTAAGATTATAAGTGCGTAACAACGCACATAACCTGCGTAACAACAGCGCAAGTTAATAAAGGGATAATGCCAGATGCAAAACAATGCGAGTTTAGATGAGATGCAAAACAATACAGGTTTGATAAAATGCAAAACAATGCATGATATAGGTATGCAAGATAATGCATGATATAGGCATGCAAGATAATGCAAATATAACTAGATGCAAGACAATACAAATATAACTAGAATGCAAGGCAATGCAAATATAATTAGATGCAAGGCAAATGCAAATATACCTAGATGCAAGACAATGCAAATATACCTAGAATGGGTGTTTAATATAACAAGCGAATGTTAGGTGATAATAATCAAAAGAATGCCTCATAAAGACATCTTGAAAGGGGACTTCTGGTTTTATCTCCCGGAAGGTTTGGAAGGCGTCAAAAGGATACACCTCGTGCGCGTTGATGGGCGACAACCATCGTACATTGAGGATATGATTTTTGGGTTTCTGCGGAGGCGTTTTGAATCAAGTTTTGAGCATTCCTAGGGATTTTTCGAACCCAGGGACAAATACCAGGATCAAATACGCAGAAGAAGCTAGTGGAGCACTTCTGGCCATCAAAGAGAGTTGCCGGCTGCCGCCGGCCATTGGTGGCTACTGCCGGCCATCGATGTGCCCCTGCCGGCCATCGGTGGCAGATTCGGGCAAAACAATTTCTTGGGCTGTGGGTCTTTAAATAGGCTCAAAATCAAACCATTTCCTCACAAACCCTTGCATAGAAAGCCTTTTCCTTGCCCTCTAGGCATGCCTTCTCTCTAGATTCGCGTGTTCTACGCGTTTTCCAACACCCTAAACAATCTTGAATCGTTAAAACCCCTTGGTTTTCTTCGATTTGAATCGATTAGAAATTGAATCTGAGGTGCCTTTCATCATCTCCCCCATTCAAGGATCATTTTTCCCAGATTTCTTTCGAGGTTAGTTCACTATTTCTGAGTTTTCAACTTTATTTGAAGTTTCTCCCTCCTAGGGTTTGGTTTGTCCGAATTTTCACCATTTTGCTCATTTTTGCTTATTTTGCTTCTTTTTTTGCATCTATCTCTGATGGCTGACGATGTTCCGCACGATGAGGGGCTTCCCCGCACTCCCTCCAGTAGAGTTGGCGGCAGACTTTGCGACTGAGCCTGAGGTCGAGCGTCAGCCTTTACCATTGAGCACACATCCCTTCGACCCCGCGAGGTATCATCCGGAGACTCACATTATACCGGTGACGGGAGGCATTGATACCTTTACTGATTTTGATGAGGGTGCACCAGACGACCTCTTACTAAGAGAGCCGATGTCTCACTTATCGGCCGTTGTTGTGGAGGTACGCACTCTACTTTTCTGCAGTATTACTTTCAACTATTTACATTTCTTGCACTGTTTTGATCTGATCGCATCACATGCCTTGATCTGACTGTATTTCATACATTATTGCTCTGCATTAAACTGTACTTCAAACATCATTGCCCTGTATGTACTGTACAAGACTGCACCTCGTGCGTCCCTACCCCGAATTCAACTGTATCTTCGATACACCATTGATCTGATCTGAACTGCATTTTTAATACATCCCTGATCTGATTTGAATTGCATTTTCAATACATTGCTGATCTGATTTGGACTGCATTTTCAATACATTGCTGATCTGATCTGAACTGCATTTACTGTTGCAGGAAGGATCCCGCTCCTTCAGGGGTTATGGTGCTACGACTGCCCGGGATTGGTACGATGTGCTTCCTTTGAGGGTCCGCCGGATCATCGACAGGACCGGCTTTGGCGTATGTTGCTGCAGTTTGACGCGGGTCATAGCGAGTCGCCCTCTCCTAGGGGCTCTTGTGGAGAGGTGGTGGGAGACCACCAACTCTTTCCACTTCTCCACTGCGGGAGAGATGACCATGACTCCTCTTTATTTCGTCATGATCATCAGCCTGGGCATAGGAGGTGATCCAATTCCCCTTGACCCAGACATGGGGGAGTGGGTGGCCGCATGGGATGCACTACTTGGAGCACATCCACCAATTCTTCGAGCAGGTATGGTTAGATACTCTTGGTTTGAGGAGCAGTACAGAGGGGAGGATCCCGAGACCGATGAGGGGGTAGAGCAGTACGCCAGGGGCTTCCTCTTGTTCCTTTTTGGTACCACTTTGTTTTCGAACAAGTGGAACACCGTAGGTTTGTACTTCATGGGCGCTCTGGTGGTACTCCAACGGGTCCGTTTCTACGACTGGGGCGCGGCCAGCCTCACCACTCTTTATGGATACATGAGCTCCACCTTTCGGATGCGTGGGAGGTTGATCGGCGGCTACTGGCGAGCTTGGCAAGTATACAACCTAGTTTTCCCTTTTCATTACTTTACTCAGCATTTGTACGTTTGCTTTGTTCGACACTTGTACTTTCTGTATTTTCTGCATCTGCTCTTGCGCTGTATGCTTTCTGCTTTGCATTTTTTTGTATACCAATACATGCTGCACACTACATGCCATACACTGCACACATGAGATCTGATGTCCGCTCTAGGCCTACACCCCTTTTTCATTGTACTGTATCCTGTTTTTTGCATGTTCAAAAACCTGTTCATACACTGTATTGATCACATCTTTCTTGCAGCTATGGGTGTACGCATACTTCCCGACACTTACTCCAGAGCCTGTGGAGGAGACTGCAACGACGGTCCCATTTTCTGAGGTATACCACGGTCCGCTCCGTCGTAGGACCCGAGAGAGCTTCATGTTCTTTCGGCAGTACTTCGACATGGTCATGGCGCGCGAGGTATTTCTGCAATAAGATTACTTTATTCGATCTGGTGCATCCATGTTGACTTTTGACGATTGATCACTTTGTTCGTTCTGTTTTCCCAGACTACATGGCGGCCATGGGATGCGATTCCTTCAGGGCTCCGGGACCAGTACCACACTACCCAGACTATGTCTCATTATCATATTCTCTTCGAGGGGCCGATCTGCCGTGCCTGGTTCTTGAGTGAGCGCTTCGTGCGTCAGACCTTGGGATTACTTGCTCCGTTTGTACCGATGGCACCTCCACCATCGATGAGGGAGACACACATGTTGTCCGCCAACCAGGTGATTTAGTTCATGGTAGGACTGGAGACAGATTACTTTCACGCCGAGGGCGACTACACAGCCTTTATTCGGATGCATCTAATGCCACCTTTGATTGGTATCCGAGGAGGAGAGAGAGCGAGGGCTCCAGTTGTAAGAGGGAGAGGCGGAACGACCAGGTCTCGTAGGAGGAGAGGTCCTGAGGGGAGACAGGGGATTGCATGGCCCGTGCTGCCTACTACTATGACATGCCGAGGGCGGGCTGAAGAGACTTATCAGATTCCCTTCGCTCCTCCTCTAGCTGGTCACGAGCTTGTCGGAGTTTACGGCTCGACCCCGGCATACGCAATACTTTTTCTTCGGTATAGTCATTCGATTTTATTTGATATCCCGTAGAATACTAAAGACTTCAACATTTTTGCAGGCTCCCATTGAGTACACTCGTCAGTCTCTGGAGATGACGGCTTCGGTGATGGGAATGCTGCAAACGAGCATGGACCTGCTCAGTATTTACAGTATTCTGGTGAGTTCTTTCAAACTACAGTTCATGCCACACAGTCTTTCCTTGACATGCCATCATTTGCATAATTCCACACTGCACTGATCTAATACACTACTCCCACACACTGCTCACGGTATACATTCACTATAAATCATTCACTGTTCACAGCACATTATTCTTGGCATCTGATACATCTTGATTACTAATGCATTTTGACGGATTGCCCTTTTCAGATTCCTTTCTTAACGCCAGGCCCATCCGGTACCTCAGCAGGAGCAGGGGCGGGTCCTTCAGCACCTTCCCGAGCAGCAGGGGGAGCGGGACGAGGGACTAGTTCACGGGGGCCTGCCCCAGATGATGATGAGTCTAACGAGGAGGCAGTTAGCCCGCGGTCAGAGTCTTCTCAGGATGGAGATGAAGCTGGGGATTACTCAAGTTCAGAGTCAGGTACTGGCGGTGGTGACGTTCCAGAGTCCTCCCAGTCGAGGAAGAGGATGAGGAGGACCTCTCAGTCTTGAGGCGATTGGCGCCGATCCAAACATTTTGCTGATTCAGACGTTGCTTTCCTTTTTGTTTTATTTTCCTTTTTACTAGTAGTTTCACACATTGTACTGCGTCAGGCAGATTTACTTTTTTTTAAAACTATGCTCTTTTCTAAAAAGAATCTATGATGGAATGAAAACGGCCTTTGGTTGAAAAAGTGTTACATTTGTACAATCTATGCATCGCATCGCATCACTTCACACAACAATGTAAATGAGATCGAACTTTTGGTTTGAAAACCAACCACTCGAATTGCACCAATCAGGTAGTGAACTGACTAACAATAAAACAACTCGATAAGCAAAACAAAGCCTTAACAATTTTACAACTCGATAAGTAAGTTACGACAACTCGATAAATGAAAGGAAGATGATTACAACCTGACATAGAAAAAGAAACTAATACGTCTTAAACGAGACACGACAGAGTCCAACAGAACAAAACAAAACCTTAAAAGGCCTAGGTAACAGAACTTCACTATAGCAGGCAACTGGGTCTTCACCAATAAGGTTAGTGGGGATGAGGGAGAGACTGCCGGCCACAAAGGGAGGCCTGCCGGCCATCAGTGTGCCACTGTCGGCCACTGATGAGCCACTGCCGGCCATCGATGGCAGACTCTCTGAAACGTCGACACCTATCCTCCACTCACTGCCTTATCTTCTATATGAGTTCCAGCTTTGGGATTCTCTTCATTTCAGCTGAAATTTGCACCAAATGGAAGCATTCTTTGCCCAAAACCTCACAAATTGGATTGTCAACTTAGATGGCTCAGAAAAGCTCAATTTCCGGGGTTTTGGCATAAGTGCACTATTCACGTTGAGTCGCACCCTACTGCGTTTTCCGTTTCTTCATGCCGCGGCAAGATTTTGGAATCCGGTGACACACGTCTTTAGCTTTGGCGGGCAAGAGATGTGTCCCACTTTCGAAGATTTTCAAGCTTTAATGGAATCCGAGCACGATGAAGAAATCTTGCCACAATTTCGCTTCGGCCACGTCCAAGCATTGGGGCGGATGTGTTGGCTCACTTTGCAGGATGCTCGATCATTGATTCATGATAGGAAGTTAGACATTCCGAGCTTGGTTTGCCGGTTTTCTGATGCCGGTGACCGCGACGACCATCATTAGCAGGGTTATCGGCGGCATGCGCTTTGCTTGTGTATGCTGTCTCATTTCTTGCTTGCCCCAGGCTCTGGAGGGTTTAGCACTCATTTGATTGAAGTCGACGAGGGCTTAAGAGAGGGCAAAAGCTGCATCGCCATGACGCTAGCCGAAACGTTGATAGGATTAGATGCTGTTCATGGCCGAGAGACGGCTAGATTTGCGGGGAGTCCACTACTATTGCAGGTAATGTTTCCCACCCTATCTCACATATATATTGCTCACATCACTTGGCCTTCGAGTTCAGTTTTTCTCTCAAAACCCTTTTCTTACTTTTCTCTCAGCTTACACCTCTCTATTCTTCAATCTCTCATTTTTCATCCCTTCCCAAATATGGTTGATGGATAAATTGAAGGTTGCGGACTCCTGCCCCACATATTCAGCTCGCGGCTACTTCTTCCGACGATGTTTAGTCGATGCCCCGGATGAGGGATGGTGGTTCAACTGGATGTGCAGTTTATCTGCTACTGACATTGCTTGGCGCTGTCCTTGGCTCAATCTACCGACAATGTGCTACAGCATGGGCCGCCAGCCCGGGATCCAATTGGTTGGTCTGACGCATTGCGTGTTCTACTTTCCGTTCCGATTCCGGCGTCAGTTCGGACATGATCAGATTTGGCCGGAGGAGGGGATAGAGTATCCTACTACATTCCCGGTCCGAGGCACGCAGGTAGCTCGGTATGCCACAGCCTGGAGGACAAGAGAGCTTCTGGCTCCTGCTCCCGCTTTCAGTCGCATCCTTTCTGATGAGTGCCTAGATTGGCTCAACGAAGAGGCACAGGTAGGGCCCACTTTGACATCAGAGGATTCCATAAACTCTAGGAGGGGATGCAGGAACACCTGATTGTGCCCCGGATTTATGTTGTTTTATCAGTACTTTCAAGTTTTCTTATGAACGTAATAAAAAACAACTTCGATTTGTATCCAAGAGTAGGAGAACTCTGTATTGAAATCAATGAAATTGAAGGTTGTGGGTACTGAAAATTTTCCGTTTGGTCCAAAAATGGTCTAAGTTGTAAAAAGATTAATTTGAACAAAATCAACTTTTATTAAAACATTTCAAAACCATTTTCGATATGGATCAAAACTGGACACGCCCGAGATCTATCACTGAGATGTGCAACGCCAGATCCAAGCAACTGGAAAGTTGCCCCTTGTGTAAATGGCACTGCACGGCAACAGAAAGTTGCCCCTCGTTTGAATAGCACCGCAGCGCACTGTAACCAGTTCTCATAATGAAGATTACAACCGAACTCTCGGATACAACAAAGACAAAGATGACCAGAATGATCACATGGACAAAGTTGATCGGGGAAGAGTTGATGGCTGGACTTCAAGATGAAGTTGCCTACGTATCTCAAAGATGGGAATCAAGCCTTACGTAGTTCGGCTTGGGTTCACTCGAGTATTAACTCTCTCATTTTGCGCTCTAACTTTTGCCAAGGCCGCCCTTTGCGGGTTTTCAACCTTGCGAGCTCAGTTTTTATAATTTCAAATTTTTCACGCTCTAACTTTTGCCTAGGTCGCCCTTTCGATTTTTCAGCCTAGCGAGCCACTCAGGGGTAATATTTCTCCAACTTGTCCATGTTGATCGGTTGGGAGAACTCTAGGCCATCTACATCTATCAGAATAACTGCTCCACCTGACCAAATAGACTTGATGATGTAAGGGCCAATCCAATTGGGTCTGAACTTGCCCCTAGGGTCATGAATGGGAGCTCGATTGTCTTTGAACACTAAATCGCTTTCTTTCAAATTCCTGGACTTAACCTTCTTGTTGAAAGCCCTGGCGATTCTGCGTTGATAACCCTGAACATGGTACAGTGCTTTCAGCCTTCTCTCATTAAACAACATGAGTTCTTCAAATCTGCTCTGCTGCCAATCTGCCTCAGCTATCTGACACTCAGCCAATACTCGCAAAGACGGAACCTCAACTTCAATAGGCAAAACGGCTTCCATCCCATAGAGCAATGAATACGGAGTCGCCCCAGTAGAAGTCCGTATGGAAGTCTGGTAGCCCCAGAGCAAATGGCAACTTATCTGGCCAGTCTCGGTAGGTCTCCACCAGCTTTTGCAAAATGTGTTTAATGTTCTTGTTGGCGGCCTCGACTGCTCCGTTGGTTTGCGGCCGATACGTAGATGACTTGTGAAAAGCCATGTTGTATTTGTCCAACAAGTCGATCACCTCCTTTTTAAAGTGGGAACCATTGTCTGAAATGATCTCGTTCGGGACCCCGTAGCGATAGATGATGTTGTTCCTAATGAACTTGGCGACATGCGAAGCCTTCAACACTGCATAAGACTGGGCCTCAACCCACTTTGTAAAATAGCCTATCGCTACCAGAATGAACTCATGCCCATTGGACCCTTTTGGAGTGACAGCTCCAATCACATCTATCCCCCAAACTGAAAATGGCCATGGGGAAGTCATGTTGTACAGCTTCGACGGCGGAATGTTCATACGATTTGCATGGATCTGACATTTGTGGCATCGCCGGACAAAGCCAATACAATCCTCCTCCATGGTGGACCAGTAGTAACCTTGTCTAAGGATCTTCTGAGCTAGCATCACCCCGTTCACGTGCGCTCCGCACTCTCCTCCATGGATGGCCTCCATCAGGCGCTTCGATTCTTCAGCATCAACACACAGCTTATGCATTCTCAAATGACCTCTCTTGTACAGTTTATCCCCGCAGATGATGAACTGAGCAGCCATTCTTCGTATTGCCCTCTTATCTTTGGCATTTGCCCCTGGTGGATACGTCTCTTTTTCCAAGAAGTTCCAAATGTCGTAATACCAAGGGTTCTCATCTTGAACCTCTTCTATGACAGCAATCAGCTCGTAGGCTGGCACAAATTTCTAGTCGATGATGATCGGACGCATCCGGACTCCAAAAGGGATGTCTATCATAGATGATAGAGTTGCTAGTGAGTCTGCAAACCTATTGTTCTCTCTTAACAGATGAGCGAAGTTCAGCTTCTCAAACCGATGAATCAACAAGTCCAAGGTCTGGTGGTAAATTCTCATTTTTTCTTCTTTGACTTTCCAATCTCCTTTAGCCTGAGATACAACACGGTTCGAGTCGCCGATGATGTCCAACCGTTTTGCCCCTAGTTCTAGGGCCGCTTCTAATCCAGCAATGCATGCCTCATATTATGCTTCGTTGTTAGAGACTTTGAACCGAAGTTTGAATGCTAGAGGGATACGGAAATTGTCGGGTGCTATTAGCAACACTCCTATCCCATACCCATATTGATTTGACGCTCCATCAAAGTACATCGTCCATGTTTCATCTTCGACATGCAAAATGGTCTCGTCCGGAAATAGGTACTCAATAGCTTCATCCCCTTCGACTGGGTGATCGGCAAGGAACTTCGCTACCGCTCTCCCCTTTATTGACTTGCGCGTCACATATTTTAAATCAAATTCGGAAAGTAGAAGTAACCAAAGAGCTAGACTACCCGTAAGTGCCGGTTTCTCGAAGAGATATTTGATGGGATCTAATCTCGAAACCAACATTACAGAGTGAGCTAACAGGTAGTGCCGCAGCTTCCTGGTAGCCCATACCAAGGCCAGACAAGCCTTTTCCAGTGGAGTGTAGCGGGTCTCGTAATCCAACATCTTCTTGCTCAGATAGTAGATGGCTCTATCCACTTTGTCCTCAGACTCTTGTGCGAGCATGCAACCCATTGTAGTCTCAATCACTGAAAGATACAAAATCAACGGTTTCCCCGGCTCAGGCGGTGACAACACAGGCGGGTTCTGTAAGTATTGCTTAATTTGTTCAAAAGCAGCTTGGCATCGACTGTCCCATTTGAAATTCGTTCATTTCTTCAGGAGACCAAAGAGTGGTTCACAAGTTAAGGTTAATTTTGAGATAAACCGTCTTATGAATTGCACTTTACCCAGAAAGCCTCGCACCTCCTTTCAGTCCTTGGTGGTGGCATTTCTAAGATGGCCTTGATTTTGGAAGGGTCAACTTCGATGCCCCTTTGTGTAATTAAGAACCCCAATATTTCCCTGATGTAACACCAAACGTACATTTTTGAGGATTCAGCCGCAACCGGAATTCTCTAATCCTTTGGAAGAACTTTTGCAAGGCAGTGTAATGGCCCTCTCTTTCCTTGGACTTGACAATCATGTCGACCACGTACACCTCAACCTCTTTGTGGATCATGTCATGTAATATTGTGGTCGCAGCCCGTTGATATGTTGCACCAGCATTCTTGAGCCCAAACGGCATTACTCTATAACAATAGGTCCCCTACGGGGTGGTAAAAATAGTCTTCTCCCGGTCTTCGGGTGCCATTACTATCTGGTTGTAACCTGAAAAGCCATCCATGAATGAAAACAATGCATGCCCCGCAGTAAAATCCACTAACTCGTCGATATGCGGTAGAGGAAAGTCGTCCTTCGGATTAGCTTTGTTCAAATTTCTGAAGTCCACACATACCCGAATTCTACCATTCTTCTTTGGCACTGGAACTATGTTGGCCAACCAAGTTAGGTATTCGGATACCAGCAGGAACCCTGTGTCAATTTACTTGGTGACCTCTTCTTTGATCTTGATAGCCCAGTCTGGGCGGATCCTCCTGAGTTGCTGTTTGACAGGTCGGGCATCTGGATCGAGAGGGATCTGGTGCTGTACAATCTCAGGATCGATTCCAGGCATGTCTTCGTAGGACCACGCGAAAACATCTTTGAAATCTTTTAATAAAGCAACTAAGCGCTCGCGCTCCTTCGAAGACAGCGTGGACCCGATCTGGACCAGCTGTGGGTCCTTCTCAGTACCAACGTTAATTTGGGTGATTTCATCAACTAGCGGTTTTACAAACCTCTCCTGCTCTTGTTCAAGAAAATATTTCAAAACCGGAGGAATTTCTTCTCGTCGTTTTCATCGAATTTTTGAAAGTCCTGATTAATACAATAAATCAAAGGCACAGAAAAGTACTCAGAAGCCACAGCTATTCCGTTCTCATTAATCACTTCATCCAGTCCATCTGATTCTTCTGTTACAATAGACTCAAAAGAGAAAGAAAAAGACGACCTAGACAAGACTGTGGCATCCGGGTTATCACCCCCAAGAATGCCGAACTCAGACTCAGACGAGTTGGAACCTGATTCCGACCTTACGGACTTGGTGGAATCAGATTCCAGCTCACTACCTGACCCGGTGCTGCTCGACAAGAATCCCTCCTCGTACTACCAAACGAGGGAGGGTGCGACAGATGCATCCAAAATGCTAGAAGGTGGGCTCACAGCCATTTCGTTCCCAATTATAAATACTGAGAGATCATCCCCCAAGCACTCATGTACAATCAGAGGATCTGATAGTAGATAGACTTGTGCTACCCCTATTTCAAATTCGGTGTTCTCAGAATCCACTTCCTTACACTGCTCAACCCAGCTGATGGACCAGTTTGCTCCTTGGCGACATCATCCTCGAATAACTGCAAGTCGAAAAAGATCTCAAATCCCGGCATGCGCCTCTTTTCTGCGTTCAACCATGGCTCTAGGAAGCCGCAGAATGGAAAGTCCTCCCCCTCCCAAACAAAACGTCCGTTCAAGGTGCCCTGAATGAGCCGATGCATCAACTCCAAATGTTTCCCGGTCTGCTTGGCTTTGGCTCTCCCAGCCATCTCTTTGCCTTTCCTCAACCAATCCTCTTTGGTGGGCATATAACCCAAACCAAGGGTGTGCTGGTTGTGCGGCACTTCGGCCGATACTGTAATGCCCTTCCAGCCACTTTTTCCCAATCCCATCCCAGGGATGTGCTGAAGTTTGTTCATGAGGTATACGGACTGTGTGCTGACATACAATCCTTCATCAACGGCTAAGATGTTCTGAACAACCCGGGCCTCAGCTAGGGTAAATCCTGATAAAAAGACATCCTCCGTGCCATGCTCGATTTTCAAAACCGATGTAGACACCTCTGGCGGTGGATGGATTGATGAATTTCTGAAAACTATAGCTACCCCCTTCCCGTAAGGGTATTTCAACATTTGATGCAAGGTGGAAGAGACCGCCTTCACCTGGTGCAGCCACGGCCGCCCTAGGAGTAGATTAAAGGTTGCAGGAACGTCCAAGACATGAAAGTGAACATCATGTTGTCCTGGACCAACCTGGGTCTGAATCTGCACAGTCCCCTTCACTTCTCTGCTTGTATTGTCGTATGCCCTTATCACCTGGGTGGTTGGCAGGAAGTTTGCGGGCTTCAACCCGATTGTGTAGGCTGTCCTTGACTGGCACACATTGATGGCGGATCCTGTATTGACAAGAACCACCGGTATCCATTTGTTTCTACACTCCACAGAGATGTAGAGTGGTTTGTTATGATTCGAGCCCTCAGGTGGTAACTCCTTGTCAGAAAAGGTCAACGTTGGGGAAGCTCCCCCCGAAAGACCATTCCTACCAGCTGCTCAGGCGTGGTGTCTATTGAAATTTTGGCTTTGTCCATTGCGGAAAGAACAACCTGTCTATGTACTCTTGAAGCCATCAGCAGTCCCCAGATGGAGATGTCTGCTTGTATCTTCTTTAGCTGTTTCAGCACCACCTCTTCTTCGAGTAACTTTTCTTTCTACTTCTCTGCCTCCTTGTCCTTCCCGGACGCTTCTGATTGATCTAAGTGCGGGGGCTTAAAATACCGCCCGCTCCTAATCATATGGTCTACTTCACCCACATACCAGGTATCATCTGGCTGGCTTTGTCCCCAGTCGTCATCTGTGTGGGCAAGGCATAGGTCGTCATCTTCCCATCACATGCCATCGGCAACCGACAAACACCTGTTCGCCTCCGTTACAACTATTCCCGTACTCACAGTACTTTCTGTCCCCTCAGGGGCTTTGGCTTTCCTGATTCTTTCAGAATCCTCGGTCCTTTCTTGCTCGAACTATTTCAGTGCGACTTGCTGTTCAATGTCCTTTATACCCGAAATGCTCTGATCCCGAGCAAAATTCTTATCACCGGTACTCTCCTACGGTTCTAACTGATTCCCGGCCCTTCCGGCCACTGTTGATGTCTCCGTCCCAGGTGGACCCTGCTCTGACTGAGGTTGTTCCACAACATCTGGTTGGTCGTCAAGCCATCCAGTAGTCTCTGCTGACCCATCAAACCAATTGACTGTCACATCTCTTGAATCTTGTTCTTCAAAGAATTGCAGATGTACAAGGTCTTCTTCTAGATCTGCTAGGTTATCTAGCCCTTGATCAAGTCCATCCTCTTGTGCTACACAAATCTCTGCCTCTGCTAGAAATTCCACATTCGGCCTAGCCTGGCCTACTGATGTAATGTAACCGCTCGGGTTGTATTTGAAATTAGCAGACCCCTCAGGTTCTGATTGCTCGTCCTCGTCTGTTCTCACAGTTAACCCAGTTCTATCTCCCATAGTTACCACCACCGTTTCTGATTGGGTTTGGTAGATGTCCAACACGCATAAGTTAGTGCTATCAGGAATGAACACCTCCGGCTTGGGGAGGTGAAAAGGGGTGATATATATGCTGGGGTCGTATGACATAACCCAAGTTTGGATTAGATTTATGCGTTTGGGAGGTGGAGCTTAGTTATGTGGTGGGAGAGGGTTGGTTGTGACATTTGGTTTTTCCAGGAACATGATCACCCTGTTGTTGATGAGATCCTAAATCTCATGATGTAACTGAAAGCATTGGTCGGTATCATGACCATGCTGCTGGTGATAGGCGCAGTATTTGGCTGGGTTATGGGAAGCAGGGAGTCTATCTGGTAGCGGCCGCGGCTCCAGGGGCTTCAAGTGCCCTTTCCTAATCAAAACCCCCAGAGCTTTAGACGGGGGCATGTATAGTGGGGTGAAGGTTCTTTGGCTTCGGGGTGGGTACTTGGTCGTTTGTGAGCTACTCTTGGACGCACCGGTGAATGGCGTAGTTGCAAGGGTTCTCAGGGTATTGGTGGTGGTAATCATACTCACGTCTGAAGTTCTGCCAGCTGCAGCACTGCTTATGCCTGCATTTGAACTACGGTTGAATGCCCTCTTGGGCTGCTCTCGATCTTGGTCAATCAGACCTTGTTTCATAGCATCCTCAATCTGCACCCCTATCTTTGTGTAGGTCTACAAAGGTGGGGAGGGGGAGAACGATCATTTTTTGCATGAGTTTAGGTTGGAGGTTGCGCACAACCATCCGTATTTGGTCTTTGTCGACAGGCCTGATGGTCATCATCGAGGCCTTGGCCCTCCACCGGGTTACAAAATTGAAGAAACTCTCCTTAGGCTCCTGCCTGGTTGTCTCAAGATCACGGGTCATAATCTCGATCTGTGTATTATACGAGTATTGAGCTATGAAGGCCTCGGCCATCTCCTCCCAACTCCTTTTGACGGAATCTTCCAATTTTGCATACCAAATGGCCGCTACACCTGACAAGGTTTGGCCAAACAAGGAAAGCTATTGCAGTCTAGAGAGGCCTATCGGCCTTAGAATGTCTGAAAATAGCCGCAAATGCACCATAGGGTCCCCAGACCCGTCAAAATGGTCAATATGTGGCATCTTAAAGTGGTCCGGCAGCGTCACGGCCGAGTCAGTATACCCATCCTCGATATCCAGAACGGAATGAACCCCTTGAGACTTCTTGAACAATTTCTCCAGCTTGCTTACTTTCAGTGTTGTGGGATCCGTCTCGAACTCAAAGGGAGAATCTGGTAGGTTGGTTGGCGTAGGTGCCTTGGATAGCTAGGGTAGGATCGGGGGTGAAGCCGGCCTGATTGGAATGTCCGTATCATCCTGGACGTTAGTTGTCTCCCGAGTATGGGAACTCTTGGTGGGGGAGGAACCTGGTGTGAAACAGATGCTCCAGCTTGCTACTGTAGCCTAGTGATTAATTCTGCCTGTTGGGTCACGATCGCGGCCTGCTATTTGGCAGATTCTGCTTGACGGGCAGCGTTCTGCTGCATAGTTTTCATGCTTTCTTGGAGGTGGCGCACCATCTCCTCTAAGCTTTCCATATTGTATGGATCTATCTGAATAACTGGTATATATGTCCCTGTAATAGAAATTGAGACCTCAGTCTGACTGTTCACTAATGGGGTAGACCACTGATCTGGTGACCGTTGTACTGATATACTGCGCCTCTTTGACCTCCGTCTTGCAGCCGAGGGTAAAGAAAGGAACACTGCTTGTCCGTCTACTAGATCCCTGGATCGATTAAGTCTATGACCTCTAACCCAAAGTGCTCGGGGAATATCTACCTGGTCGGATGCAATTGTGCTAAACTACCTTGCAAAAAGATAAATAAAGCATAATAAGGAAATAATGAACAGAAAAACGGACAGCATAACAGCTTAAATAAATACAACACACAGTTGGCACACACAAGCTGAAAGAACTATCCTCAACCACTGATCACTGTTCCCCAAATTACTGCCCCAAAACTGAATCTAATATCCGCGGATATAGCTGATTCTCAAAATACTGATGCTCACAGGCCTGATACCCAGACTTGCAAACTGATACGTGCACTCCCTGTAGAGGCCAACTCTAAAAGCACATAGCAAAAAAGTGAAAGCCAAAACACCCCTATCTTGGGGTAGGGTTTCCCTGTTCTATCTTGTCAGGAGCTAGGGTTTCACTACGCACACAGCGGTTTCAAACAACCTACAATCAGGTAAGCAACCTGTCCTAGTTTGGAATAGTCACTATGGATTCCGAATATGCACTAGGTCGAATGGTCAAAAAGGGTGCCCCGGTAAAACTGGGGTTTGTGTTCCCGTCGTGGCAGAGCCCGCAACAGGTCAGCCTTATGGCACGCTTTTCAAAGCAAGCCTCCGACAAACCGTTTAGGAATAGCATACGGCAAACACGGTGTCCGAGGCGCACCAATGCAAATGCAATTCAAAAAGACACATAAGTGTAATCAAAACAAGATATCATGAGTTCGAGTCAAGCTCTCTAACTCCCCAGCAGAGTCGCCAAAAACTGTAGACGCGCCCCGAGGGCCTCATGCTACAGTTCAGACTCAAATGTCACGGTTCTTAATCTGATCTCACAATATGCGATGTGAGATTGATAAATCACCAAAAAGTCCAAATCCGGCAAATCGTTTTGGAAAACTGATTTTTAAGAAAGAAGTGCCAAACATGGACTGCTTTGCCAGATACAAAGTCGCCACCTAAATATTTTATTTTGGGGGAATTTAGGAAACCCTGACTCGTTGCCTAAGGCCACGTGTCCGTCATCACCAAAGTTGCCTCGGCTCGGGAACTAGGGTACGATTGGGGAAGGTCAGCTATGAGCACCCCCGCTCGCCCGATCAAAGATCGGCCACTACTACACATGATATCTAGTTTTTGAAAACACATGTGTTCTTATTCTGGTTAATTAGCTAGAATTATTATGTGATGCGCACAACACAAAAGTATAGACTAGATCGCCTAATTTGGAACAAAGCATCACATATCCGTTCGTTTAGAAATGGTTTGAAGTTTGCTACTCGTAAGTAGGCTAAAACACGGATTTCAATGAATTGTTCCAACTCAAGTAATCCAACCTTCACCCACAGACATTTAGGCAGTTAAACACTTAAGCAAATAGCTTCATGGCAAGCATGCTATCATGGCAATCAATGACACACATGCAGGGATGCTAAAGCATAAACACTTACAATGTAGGGGTGTACACGGTCTGGATTGGTTCGATTTTGAGAAAATCCAAGAACCGAACCGATCCTAACGGTTCTGTGATTTTGAGAACCAGACCAGACTGTTACACTTGTAGAACCGGACCAGAACCAAACCGAAAAAACGGTTCGGTTTCGGTTTGGTTTACGGTTCCAAAAATTTCTATTTACAAGAATAAATTGTTGATATTAGCAAAATAATTACTCAAACTAATTATATTTAACTCATGATAAAAACTAATAATATTAAGGCATTACTTAATATTACATATCTATACTATTCTAATATCATTAAAATTATAAAAAACCAATTAATAAAAATAAAAATTGATATTATATATTATATATATATCTTTTAAATTTCGGTTCGGTTCGGTTCGAACCGCGGTTTTTTCATAAAATCCATTAACCGAACCGTTTTTACTGTTCTCATATTTCTTAATCCGAAACCGAACCAATTCTTAATGGAACCGAACCAAACCGTATGATTCGGTCTGGTTCGGTCCAGATTATCGGTTTGAATGGATTTTTGAACAGCCCTATTACAGTGTACTCCGAGCCAAAACAAAGAACTAGTTAGAAATAAATGCATGATCCTAGTTCATGTTAAGATGGCTAATGCAACACATACAAAATGCAATTAAAAATAGGCTCGGCTATTCTAAGATGACATATGAGATGCGATAATTGATACATGTATTCAACCTGGAATTGAAATACGATGCAGTTAGTATGATGCACCGAGCCCGGTGCATGCAAGATAGATGAATGGATGCAAACATGCAGGCATAAGTATGCTAATTGAAGAATGAATGCAAACATGCAAAGCATAAGGATGCTAATTGAAGAATGACCTAAAACTAACCAACAAAAGCAGGTAAGTAAAAGGGAGAAAGGCGTGGGGTTGGAAGACATTCACACACGCACGCACACTTATTACAAAATTGTCCCTCTCGACGGAGGGTCCGAATGAATAATACAAACCAACTAATTAACTAACTAACAAGCTAATTAATTATTATAAAACCGAATGAATAACTAGCTACAACTAATTATTACAAAAATTAATTAATTAACACATTAACTAATTAAATTGCAAAGTAAACACTTAAAAAGTAAGCTGCTCAAGCTCTGTTTGAAGAAGGAGAGTATGCATGCTCGCATTCGGTTTCTCGCCCCGAAACGCCTTCCGGTTGCTCTCTTGAGGCTCTGTCTGCAGGGTGTCCTTGAGAACTTGCTGCTGAAACTTACCAAAACACTGCTGGGGAGTGCATCAGTGGCCTGCCGGCCATGGGAAGCCACTGTGGACCAAGGATGGTGCACTGCCGGCCAAGGGTGGTGCACTGCCGGCCACTGATGGGTTGGGACACCAAGCTGCAACAGAGCACAAAATAGAGAAAATGAAGGGTCTCCCAAGGGTATGTGTGCATTATGCCACCCCATGTCACCTCAAAACATCAAGGGAGAGGCATAGTCGGATCCACGGCCATCAATCACGCATCCCGATGCATGATGGCCATAGATCCAACTTGTGCAAATCAATATGAAATGAATGCATAAATAAACACATAAGTGCCTAGAACTCTATCATGGATAGTCAAGAGCGTCGGCGACCGGGAATTGAGACACGTTCCATCACTTGAAGTATGAAATGTTCTTTATTTCTCGTGCTCGGATTAATACTTAATCCAAACAACAATGCAACACGAGCATGGCAAACATGCAATATGACTTAAGCATGCAAACATGCAATGCAATAACCCGAGTATGCAACAAGCATATAAGCATGATATGAGATAACAACCTTGAATAACATGATAAAATGCAACATGAACATACAAATATGCAAGGCATATGACGGTGGACAAATATGCAACAACATACGAAATGGGACAAGCATGTGACAACATGGTAAGATAGGCTTACACTAAAGATGGATAGGCCTCAACCATGCCTAAAATCAGTGGCCAAAAGTGTTGAAATGATGGTGTGAAGAACATGAAATGGCAAGACAAACATGCATGCCAATTGGCTCAAGGATTAAGACACAATGATACAACTCTTAAGGACACTTAAAGAGTAACAAGCATGGATATGTGACAACACCCTAAGCTCTGAAATCTCATGTGAATTAATGCCAAATCAACTCAACAATGCAAGTATGGCATGTTAGGATGCTCAAAGCTCAAAATAAGTAAAGGGACTTAAGCCATGGCCATACAAAGCAAGCCCCAAAGGGCCAAGGGGACCTAAAACAGTCCCACGACAGGTCTAAACAAGACCAAAAACAAGCTCGAAGCTAGCTAACACAAGCTAGAACACAAGTCCGAAAACATGGAACATGCAAAGTTACAAAGAGGCATTACACTACATCTATTGAAACCAAACATGGCATGAGTTGGACAGCATAAAACAGAGTTACATTATGGTATAGCAAGACCAAAAATGCACTAAAATGATGAGCCAAAGGCGTAGGCTTAATGGCATGCACAAAAGTTCATTCATGAGGCATAAAGTACAAGCTCTTCAAGGCATTAAAAGCATGACAAATGCAAGTGTATAACCACATTTCATGGACTGAAACAACACTTAGAATGATAGCAAAGCATGCAAACATCACATGTATGACATGGTAGGGACCTCAAAACCCAAGACTAGCCTAAGCATTTACACTATAGCTATACAAAGCATGAGTGATATGGCCATGGCAGCCCAAAACAGTCCAAGAATAGCCTAAAACAAGGATAAAATCATGCTGGAGCAAAGCCAAAACATGCTAGGATGATAAGTCAAAACATCGTGTACATAAGGCTAGTAAGCAAGATTTGTTCTACAAGTATATGAAGCATGCAAAGGATGACCAAACCCACTTTAGAAACAGTCATGATATGGAAAAACATCACCAAAAACATGCTGAAATGGGCTCAACATAATCTAGAATGGCATGCTAAAGCAAGGAGCATACAAGACTAGTTTAGGGGATTTACGCTACAAGTGTATCATGCATGCATGGAGTGACAAAACCAACCTAAAAAAGATCTAAGGCATGGTAAAACATCACTAAAAACCTACTGAAATGGAGCCAACACATGCAAGAAAAACATGTTATTTTGTAAGGTTATGCATAGGGTTACACTACACATGTAAGATGCATGCAAAATATGACCAAACCAGCCATGGACAGACTTAAGGCAGGCCCTAAAAGTCACCAAAAATGGGCTGAACCAAGCCTCAAAAATACATAGAGGCATGCTCCTTTGGAAGGCCAAAAATGCAAGCAAACAAGAACACAAAGAGAGGGGGCCACCCCCTCTGATTTGAGGCCTCAAAACCACATGCGTAGCACTGAAAATCCTCTGGATTTCAGTGGTTAAGAGGCCAAACCAGGGCTAGCTCGGAGGCCTTAAGGCATGGCTCAAAACAAGGCTAAACAAAGCCAACAAGAGGGTTGAAGACCCTCAACAGCAAAGAGACCTTAGACAACTATCAAAAGCACTTAAATACAAGACTTTTTTTAGTTGAAAGCAATGCCTAAAAGGATATGCAAGGATGGCCAAAATGAGGTACAAGAAAGTGCTAAAATGGGGAAAATACTCACCCTTGAAGACCAACTTCGAGATCAGCAACCTCAGGGCGTAAAAACTCACTTTCAAACCTCAAGTAACCTTCCCAAGAACCTCAGTCCAATGGTGGTGGTGTATCCCTATGTGTTGCAGTGTAAAAGTGCAAGAACAAGGTACAAAACTAACAACAATATAGAGAGAGAGCAAGAAATATATATATAGAGAGAGAGCTATATCTCTTGTAAAATGGCTGAACCCCTTCTAAGGAGAGAGGGCCTCTCCTTATATAAAAGAAGAACAATGCAAAGCTTCTTCAAGAAGCTTGGCAAGGGCTTCATCCCTCCATACACGTGTATGGAGGACAGATAACAGGATTCCAGTTGGCTCAAAAGATCTGGAGTAAAACCAACTGAGATAGGGGGTGTGCCAGCCATCAGTGATGGCCGGCAGTGGCTCACTGATGGCCGGCAGGCTTCATCAGTGGCCGGTAGAACAAAACCAAGGCCGACAGTGCACCAGGAGAAAGGTCCTGAAAGGACCAAGTCATGGTCCAAGAATGGGGCAGAAAGGATACAGGGTCAAGAAAGCTCGAACCTGTGATGTTCCGTCGCGAAAGTCGAATGCCCGACGAGCAATCGAACTCGTGTCTGGATGTCCCTACAAGCACAACCGAGTCTTGAGGACGGTCAAAAATGAGGTGTCTACATTTAGCAAGTCACCAATGTGTAAACTTTCAAAAAATGTCGTATAACCCAATACACAAAAAGTGTAAATGCAAAATACAAAAGGTGTAAGTGCCTTGCATACCATATGCAAGGCACACCTAAAAAAAGTCATTATTATTATTATACTTTTTGGGTAAATTAGGCTTTCCACCTTGCACTTTACAAATTTAAAGTTTATCAAATCTTTACCTTTGATCAATTATTTTTAGGGCGAATTATACTAAAGGTCCCTATAGTTTAAGGTTTGTGTCACTTTGATCCCTGATTTTTCAATTGTGACACATTTGACCCTGAATTTTGAATCTTATTTCAAATAAGGACAACTGAATATACCATTAATCAATTTCAAGGGTAAAGTTGTCAATTTGATAAAATATAAACTAATTTGATAAAAATAAATGTCAAAAAATATTTTTAAATTTTTAAAAATTGTTTCCACCCACCAATGATAAAATTATGTAAAATTGATAAATCTTTTACACATTTATTTATTTTTTTTAACAAATTAATTTTTATTATATGTTTGGATGATGATCATGTAATGGGTGGTTGTTTTTATTTTCATTAAATTAGTTTCTATTTTTTCAAAAGTCAAATATGGCTACAACTTTGATATCATTATTAAACCAATCCATTAAATCAAAAAATTCAAAACTAAACATATTTCATATATTAAATATATTGATTACACATTAAAAGCCTACCAACTACCCATTACATGATCATCATCCAAACAAATAATGAAAATTAATTTGGTAAAAAAAATAAATAAATGTGTAAAAGATTTATTAATTTTACATAATTTTATCATTGGTGGGTAGAAATAATTTTTAAAAAATCAAAAATATTTTTTTGACATTTATTTTTGTCAAATTAGTTTATATTTTATCAAATTGAGGACTTTGCCCGTGAAGTTGAGCAATGGTATATTCAATTGTCTTTATTTGGAACAAAATTCAAAATTCAGGGTCAAAAGTGTCACAATTGAAAAGTCAGGGACCAAAGTGACACAAGCCCCAAACTATAGGGATTGTTAGTGTAATTCGCCCTTATTTTTATTTATATTTTTTTTGATAAAATTAGCTTTGATCAATTATGTCATAAATAAAATTGAATGGATTAACAATTTTATCTATTAAAAATGCAACAAAGGGTGATATTTAACTAATATTTTGTTACAGTTTGTTCACTTTTTATTTGATCGTTAAGTTTACACTCCCTCTTTCCTCTCAATAATACTAGTGGTAACTTGAAATATGCACGGCATCTAAAAAAATTAATAATATATTTTTATACAAAATAATATAAATAGTTAAATTTTTGTATGCAAATTATGAAAATAAAGAAGATTGAAACTTATAATTTAAGTCCCACAATTTTATCACAATTTATTTATTATTTTTTAATTTGTCACAAATTTAATCATATAATTTTCAACTCCCTTTGATAGAATTCACTACAAGAAAACACACTTTTGGCGACTAAAATATTAGTCGCCAAAAGTACTGATTTTAGTCGCCAAAAGGATTTGCCGACCAAATACTTTGGTCGCTGGTTTTGTCAGGGATATATCGTCGCCGAAGGTATTAGCGACTAAAGAACATTTAGTCACCAAAAGTGCTACAAAATTACCGACTAATACCTTAGTAGCCAAAACTAACAGCTATTAGCGACGAAACTAGTATTAGTCGCCGATGACTCACATTAGCGACCAACAGATTAGTCGCCAAAGGGTCTGTTAATTTGTTTAACTCAGTTCTTTAGCTACTAAATTCTTTGTCGCTAAAAGTGTCACTGTTTTTTGGCTACTAAAATTTTTAGTCGGGAATGCCTTTTATTAAGTTTTGGCGACTGAAATGGTTGTCGCCAAAAGTGTTTTTATTTGTTTTGGCAACTAAGATTGTTGTCGCCAAAAATGAATTGATTTTTAGCTACCAAATGTTTAGTCGCCAAAAGTATTTCGAGTTGTTTTAGCTACCAAATATTTAGTCGCCAAAAGTATTTCGAGTTATTTTAGCTACCAAATATTTAGTCGCCAAAAGTGTTTCGAGTCGTTTTAGCTACCAAATATTTAGTCGCCAAAAAATTTATTTCTTTTTTGGCTACTAATTGTTTTGTCACCAAAAACGTCATTTTATATTTTTATTTTATTTTGTTTCATTTGAATAAATTTTGTTAGAACCTGTATCCACCGCAACCTGTAATAGGTATACAACCTACATATATTATCACCTATTCCGTATTGCATGTTTCACTTACAACCATCAAATACAAAAGAACACCTGCTAATGTAAACTTATATAGAAACCAACTATATATATTTCAATTACAAATAATAACGTCATACATTCTAAATACGTTACCAAAACAATGTCTTTACACAACATTTTTACTGTACTACGCATTGTAATGACCATTTGCCAAGGCACAAATTACCATGGTAATATGTACCATGACAAAAGGTAATGTACGTATATATCACCTGAGCAATTAATACATGTGGAGCAACAGCAAATGTGAATGATCTATGTACCCCGTCATTCATTCTATACGATTAGAGCAATTAATAGAAGCTCCAAAAATACTAGGTACCCCGTCACAAATTATATGTACGATTGGTCCATAGTCCACACAAAAAGTATAGGACGACAACAAGTTTCCGAAATTTGCAAAACTGTGCATGATCTTCCGGACAAAAAAATAGAAGATCCACGTGTCAATGCCAAAAGCCATCTACACAACAAAAATTACACACATTAGTTCCATTGTAAACAAAAAGTTATACCCATCTACAAAACACAAATCGCAATGACGTCAATTGTAATTGAAATTGTATGTAACTATAGTTTGAATTTAGGAATTTCAATATACTTTCTTTACACTTTAAATAAACACACTGTATGACCTTATATTACAAGCGATTTGGTGACCTCCTCAAAATCAAATGAACTTGAATTTGAAGAATAATTTAGAACAGTTTATTAAGATGTATTGAATAAATAATGCTATCATGATCATATTTATGTGTTATCTTTTGGGAGTTGGGGTTTTATCCCCTTCGTTGCCACATGATTAGATTATATTTGTCTTTCAAAAAAAATTAATGGTGAATGTAATTTTAATATATAAACCACATCGACATGATTTTTTACATGACTAATGTGTACCACTAATATTTACAATGGCCCAAATAAATAAAATAAAATAAAATGACGCAAAATTTAGAGTCAATTTTTTGTTATCCCAATTACAAATTCATTACTTCACTGGCCACACTATTGTAAGCAGCTAGCTAAGTCTTGTTTTTTAATTGTATCTATCTTGGTGTATGCTATTTGTTTGTAGGGACATCAAATAGTTGGAGGGGCAAGCAGCAACAGAGCAACAAATACATAAGGATTTCATCCAGTTATGTTTGTGGCAATAAGGATTTCAAACTAAAGTTAAGTAACAAATTGACCTTCATGGACAGCCACCTCAGGCAGATATGTCGCACTTCGCCTTGTATTATAGTCGGGATCAGTAAACTCAATAATTATAACATGCTTTTCAATCTACAAAAAAACAATAATATTCTTTAGGAGACAAACAAAAACACATAAAAACACAACTACAGAATTAACAGTCAAGCAAAACGACGACTTAACAACAAAATAAAGAGAGTTGCCCATACAGAGAATTTAGAGGAGCAGACTAACTAATATCCATTTAGACAATCTTATATCAGTATCTCATTAACCAGTTTCAAATCCACGGAATTTTAGTAAGTTTGAGAATCTATTGAGCAAATCTCATATTGCAGCATTTGGATAAGTAGATTCATCATCCCACTCCCACTTAAATTCCATGCCAACAACCAAATCTTAAAATCCTAACCATTTCAACAATATTGGTGAATTAAAAAGTAAACTAAAGAGAGAGAACATTTACTTCTTTAGGATTTGTCTATTGTCCAATTTTTTATTTTTTATTTTTAATGATTTCCAGTGATAATACAGTAAGATGGTTAGGATCTACCTGTTGCGGCTTTTTGGAACGGAAAATGTAGGTAAAATAAGGCATCATGTAGTAGTTCATTGTTGAGCATATTAGAACTCAGAAATTATGTACAGCCATGTTCCAAAATTAACAAGAGAATTAGTACAACAATTAATTTATGCAATTATAAATAGGGCAACAAAGACATTATGGCAAGATGATTCTCATACTAGCACCGCTTGGATGACCGCATCTTTGGTAGGTTGATCAATTTTTCTCCATGACTTCACGCTCTGAAGAGGGCACAACCGTCTGATTTGAAGGCCCAACTCATTCGTCGCTGGAGTGGCATTCCCTCCTGTGATTGCGTTCAACACCCGATTCACATAGACATGTAATTTCTCCCCCTTTCTCCTAGTAATTTTTTTCTGCACTCCTTTGCCTAATGTTGGTCCTCGTACACGAGTTGACCTCGTTTGCCCTGGTACAAAAGGGGAAGGAGTCACAAATTACAAACATTACCAATGAACTTCCAAAAAATAGATGCTAGTTTCGCTGCATAAAGTCAAACATAAATTATGCTACAACTTCGATTTTGAAGCTATCGATGCAGCTTACTACTAAGTTAAATGCTCTTACCCACTCCACCTGGTTGCGTCTCGTCCACCACTGTTTGGGTATCATCTGGTGGTTGCGTCTCATCAGAGAACGTCAGCGGGGTGCCAATCTCCTGTGGACATGCTTCAGAGGCTGATAATACGTTGCCACTTGTTGGTCTCTTCCGCCACCCCGTCTTGATTCCAGGAACCATGGTACCTAAAATTTTGAAGAAACATTTTTTCTCCATCATTTATTATTTAAATGATGCATAGCAATGGTTAGCATACATGTTGACTTGTTAAGATTCAACTACGAAGTGTACACAACAAAATATAGTCAATTCTAGATCAACTGTGTGATATAATAAGTGCTCATGCCCTAGACTAATGCAGTATGTCTCTGAAAATAAGTAACCAAAAACATGTAGTCATACCCTCAACTTATACACCTAACCTTCGATACACAACATGTGTTTTGTCTACAAAAATTAGTGACACACCAAACCCTATAACAATTGATTAACGAAATTATTTGCATAGCAATCTTAAATTTTGCAGTTATCATTTAAAGAAGCAATATGAAATTTTGGAGGTTTCTTTTTTTCCTCTGCATAGCAATATGAAATTTGAAGGCTTATGTTATGTTCAAAAAAAATTTAGATGATAGATTTTGAAACTAAAATAAAACAGAGTGAAAAGTACTTTGTAAATAGAATGAATGAAAGTAAAAAGTTGGACAGATTTAATTAATGATAAAGTATGACAGCAGAGGTATCTGGAGATCAGGTTTTGATTTTTTCAAATTTCAAGAAAGTTGGACAGATTTACCTGTAAGGTGCTGCACCCACTCTGTGTGCTGATCAGAAGTGTTTGATTCCTGTTGGAACACAATGACACGAGAAAGATATATCAATGATTATTGGACCAACTCATGGACACTGTGACACATTGACGACTCAATAAATTGGCACAAAGCATTATGTAATGTGCACTCAGCACAGATTAGAACCTTTGCAGCTCTTACCTACATGTAAAAACCTGCACATTGTCCAAAGCATTATGTAAAGTTCGACACAAAGCATTGTAAAAACCTCAATAAATTGGCACAAAGCATTATGTACAGTTCCATATCAATGCTCAAATATTCAATTATGCTCATTTGGTTTTAATTAAAGTTAATCTTCAATTATGCTCTAAAGTGCTGTCAAGCAAGACAGATTCTGATTGAAATATAAATGATCCATTAGATAATCTACGCACAGAGTGCGGTGGGGTCCCTTTAATGCTAGGCATGTTCTCCATAATCAAACACATTCATCACTGTTTCTAACAATTTCTTCAAAGGGATGTAAATAGAAAAACAATGCCATTATGCTAGATCAATCACATCTGCCTCATTCTTGGAATGAGAAAATTTTATAAAAGGATGATATGATGATCAACATTCATAAAAGAATTCCAACTAATTTCTGTACTTTCATTTGTCAACAAAAAAATCAGGGAGTAATCTCCAGAGCCTCAAAAAGGTTCATGGCAAATGAGCCATCCCCATCTACAGATACACATCACATATCAACTCTATTGGCCCCGTTTGTGTAGCAACAAGATCTCAGTTTCTCTATCATTTATTTCCTTATCCTACTCTAAATCCTTTAGCTGAGTCAATGACCCAAGCTAAACCCAAATTTTAGTTGTGCTCAGACAACTATTTATCAACCTCAACCTAAGCTTGGCTGTAAATCCACACCACAGTTTGAATTTGGGCAAGGTTTGATTGGGAAGTGGTCTCAAACAACTCAGCTTAAATATATGCAAAGGTATTGCTCAGTATAATATGAAAAAAGAAGCAAATTTCTATATGAAGGTAGAAGTACCTATTACTGAAGACTCAATAAAGTCAATATTTCTTTTCTCAACTCAAGATACTCTGCACATACAGCTTTAGTTAGAACCTTTGGCTGTAAATTAACCTGTGAAATGAAAGGGCATGATTGCTTATTAAGAAGCATTTTAAGGGAAGAAAATGTGTAAGAAGTGACACCATAACATAGCAAATTCCGAAACATCATCCTTTCATATTTAAAACATCTAATGAAGAACAATATGTTTATTATTTCCTGAAAATTTGAAAAGTATGTTAGTCTTTGGAGCAATAAGGAAACACAAAAAGGAGAAGTATCTAACGCTTAAGTTACACAAAAAGGTGCACCTGAGTTAAAACTCTAGGTCCGTGTCTATACCAAAATCACTTTCTATCTCATCTTTTCGTCATCACCCGCGATGGATAGTTCATCATCGTCATCACAGATGAAATCATCATCCATAACACCCTCGGGTTGTACACGCTTATTGGACTAGAGTAGGAATTTTCACAGATGAAATCATCATCCTAACAAGGTTCAATCCCAACATCTCCTTCCCCTTCACCTTAGATTAGACTAGAGTAGGAATTTTCAATGAAAAAACAAAAAAGAAGCATACTTTTCTCTACACACTACTAATATTTGAGGATTTTTTCCAAACAGTTTTGGATTAATTTAACTAGATTCAATAATCAGGTATGGTTCTACCAATTGGGTGCAGTAATGAGCCCCAACAAGCTAAAAGAATTAGATTGATGGTTGTGGGCATCATTGCCATCTTTGGCATTAATCTACTAATTTTTCACTCCACTTCTTAATAAATGTACTTTTAAATAATTTCTTTATACTATGCATTGGAAATCAAATCATACAAAATTTTGTACATTTAAAAAGAAATAGAAATAGGAATAACAATTCCCCACCAATTTTGGTGGGTAAACAATGGGCATCAAAGGCATCATCGTGGGTTGTTGGAAAACACATTTAAAATTCAGTCATAAAAGTTTACAGGATTGCATCTAAATTGGTGACCATTAAGTTATGAGAAGCATAATAAAATGGACCCCAAGAGGGGAATTTATTTGTAGATTAAAGTAAGTGGATAAATTATATGCAAAAGGCGGCCGGAGTTAAATTAATTGTAGATACATACTAAACAAAGAAGAGAATATTACTTTTACTAATTATTATAAAGAAAATTATAATAATAAACACAAATAAACTATTAAATATTCTGCTGCGAAATCCAAGTACGAAGACAAATATTTAATTCACAAAGCCCATAATGGAAGACAAATTTTATTATAGAAAAAAGCCCAACAGGTATTCTGGAACTTTCTATTGTTTTGTTTCCGAAAACTATTTTTGCATAAAAATGAAAACGATTTCCATTTCTTCTTATCTCCTCCATTAAGCATTTAATGAATTTTAAGGAAATAATCATAAAATACTGATGTATCAATGACTCAAATCCATATGAATATGAGGGAGTTGAATAAATGATCTGTCCTTAAAACTCAAATCCGCTGACAAAGAGATTTAAAAAAAAGAACTACAAAACAGAGGCACATTGCTCATATAGTTCAAGAATCGACAATAGAGAATCAGAAAGCAGCAATCCAAAATTTTAACGAAACCGAAAGACGAAATCAGAAAAAGCCCTAACCATTGCTTGCGAAATCAATGGAAACTGAAAGAAAAAAAAACATTTAAAAACCCTAATGGGAGACGCAGCGAGGAAGAGACCAGAGCGACAGAGAGGGAGAGAGACGAGAGAGAAATACCTGATAGATTGTCGTGGGGCAGATTTGCAGTGGTCGTGGTGCCAACGCCGGTGGCCAGCGACGGTGATGATCGCCGGTCTGCTTTGCTATCGACTGCTAGTGTGTGAGGTAATATATGTGTGAGAGAAAACAGGTCCGAAAATGTGTCCCTGAGATATAAGTATTGGGCGCGAATATTTAGTCGATTTCCCTCTAAAAAATATTTCGAATATTTAGCGACTAAAGCATCAATAGTCGCCAAACATCATTAACAGCGACTAAACATTAGTCGCCAAAAGCACCTATTTGGCTACTAATTCAAATTTTTGGTCGGCAATGTTTTACTATACAGCGACTAACCTAATTTTGGTCGCCAGAAATCCATTACAAGTACTCCATCTTTGGGCGACAAACTTTTTTTGTCGCAAAATGGTGGAAAACAACGACTAAAACTAAGTTTAGTCGCCAATAACTACATATGGCGACTAAATTAATTTAGTAGCTAAAAATATTAAACAAACACCGACTAAATCAGGCTGTTTGTCGCCCAACATGGTTCTTTTGGCGACTAAAATTGGTTTTGGTCGCCAAATGTGGTCGCCAATTGTGCATTTTGTTGTAGTGATTGCAAATTTAGGTGAGCTCAACCTAAGCAACTTGAGTCGAGGTTAAAAAATTTTAAAGATCGAACAAGGTAGTTTTTAATTAAGTGAGGACCTATGCAAAAATTCAAAAATTCAAATTAAATTTGAATGGACTTGAGCAAAAATACCAAATAACCTGAGAATCCAAAACAAAATTATATATATAAATATATAAATTATTTGCTAATTTATTTTTATAAATAATAAATAAAATTAATTAAAAATTAATATTAATGAACAAAAGAAAAAGCAATATATTTAAGATTTTCAATACAATTTTTCTTGAAAATATTTAAAAAATACACCTTTTAGAAAAGAATTATCGAATATAGGGTTGTTTGGAAAGTGCCATATTAGCTCACATTTTTTTTTAATATCTTTTTTTTAATCTTTTTTGAGTCATATCACATCTCTACTTTTTTACGCATCTTTTCGTAAAAAATAAAAAGTATACTTAATTATCTTTTTTGGGCCACTTTACATCTTTACTTTTCTATACATATTTTCGTAAAATATAAAAAAATGTACTTATTTAGCACTTCCCAAACTAGAGTTTTTTTTTCAAATAATCCAAAAAAAGAAACTATTTAGCGAATTGATCCGTTTTTCAAACTATTTGGGAAACTAACTTATTTTTGAAATCGCATTTTGAAAATGCGATTTTGAAATTGAAATTGCATTTTCAATATGCAATTTCACCACGTCGTCATTTTCAACTTGCGATTTTAAGATGAAATTGCATGTTCAAGATGCAATTTCAATTTCAAAAAGTAAGTTAGTTTCCTAAATAGTTTGAAAAGTGGGTCAATTCGCTAAATAGTTTCTTTTTTTGGATTATTTAAAAAAAAAATCTCCCAAACTACCACTAAGTTGATATTAAAAAAATTACTTTTATAATGACATAAATAATTTAAATATGATTTTTTTAAAAATTCTTTTTAATTTAAAAATTACAATAAAATATTAAATAGAATAAAAACAAATTTCTTATAAAATAAAAGTATTTGAGTAAAAAAAGGTAAGAAGAAAATTTAATATGGTATTTTCATTTAATCTGAAAATAATTTTAGATAAAAAATAAATTATCACTTATAACCCTTTTTTTTAAATAAAAAAAGTTTAACAAACTATCGCTTTTAATATAAAAAAAAATTAACATTTCTTTCTAATTTATTTTTTTTTAAAAGTAATTTTTTAACAATTTGAGCCAAAGATATCTTTATTCTTTATTTTAATTTCTTCAATTGGCAATTGAGATTAAAAAAAAAAACTAACAAAATCCACCACGTTTGATAAGTACTAAAAAAGTTATGTATTGTTCTTTTGTCAAAAAAAAAAAAATAATTATATTAAAAAATATTATTGTTCAAGTTCTTATAGTTTAAAAGGATATAATTTTTTATAAAATTTAAAACAAAAAAAGAAAAAAAATTAACAGCGATTAATAATTTGAACATATGTATTTAAAAATATATATATATTTAGACCAATAATATTATGACACATGTGAATATTGATCTCATTCTAATTGTAGTAATATAATTTAAAAAAGAATTTAAATTTTAAATTTTATTTTATAATTTAATAAAGGATGCAAAATTTAAGGAATAAATATTGATCTTATTCCAATTATAGTAACATAATTTAAGTAAAAATCCAAATTTGAAATTTTATTTTAAGAATATAAAATTAATTTATAGACCAATCATATTGTAACATGTATTACAAAAAATTAAACAAAATAAAAAAATGAGAAAAAAGAATTACAACTTTCAACCTTAATGAAATGAGAATATTTTGCAATTATAATAGTATATAGATATATAAATATATAAATAAATCATAGAATAGATCATTATTTAAAACTTATATATTATGGGATAAATCATTATAATTTTAAATTTAAATTAATGGAATGCTTTCCATATTTAGTGCTCCTCAAATTTGAATTTTGAAATGGATTAGTATGTTTTCTATTTTTTATTTTATATATTTGATATGCTTTCCATTTAAAAGTCATAAATCTAGAGATATTAAATATTTTTAAACAAAATAAAAAAAATGAGAAAAAAGAATTACAACTTTAATGAAATGACAATATTTTGCAATTATAATAGTATATAGATAAATATAGAATAAATCATTATTTAAAACTTATATATTATGGGATAAATCATTATAATTTTAAATTTAAATTAATGGAATGCTTTCCATATCAGTGTCCCTCAAATTTAAATTTTGAAATGAATTAGTATGCTTTCTATTTTTTATCTTATATATTTGATATACTTTCCATTTGAAAGTCATAAATCTAGAGATATTAAATATATATATATTGCTTGAATGAGAGCTATAGAGTATTTTTTTAATTATTTAAAATCAAAAAATTAGAAATTTTAGTTTGAGATATTGGAGCTGCCACAAAACTTGTGGTTAGAAATCCTATTTTACTTATATAATATATAGATAGATAGATAGATAGATAGATAGATAGATTTAATAAGAATTTATATTTGTTTTAGATATTTTTTTAATATACAAATTATTTTTTTAAGATTTTTTTATAAAAATAATTTAACAATTCCATCAGTACCTATAGTGTATGAGAGAAGTTGAAAATGGTGTAGGTATGGGAGAAGTAAAAAAAAAACTTGTGGGTTAGGAAAAATCATAAATGTTGAGGTTTTTTTTTTTTTAAATCAAAAAATTAAAAAAAATTAAGATTGAGATATTATTTTCCACGAGACTTGTTGGTTAGAAACTCCCATTTTTTTATATAATATATACATAGATTCATCTTCGCCTTGTATCTTCTGACGGAAAAAAACAAAAAACAGAGAACAGAGAACTTTTGCTGCAATTTGCATTAGAAAAGGGAAACCCCTAAACAATTATGTCCAATGAACTATTTCTCAAACATGACAAAGTTGCTAAAAAGATAAACATAACAAAATAATAATCAAGGAAAAAAAACAAAAACACCATGTTTCACTGAGAAAGTAAATTACTTGACTTGTCCATTTCACTAATTGACCATAAATACTGCATCGGGAGAGGATCTTGGAAAACTTAAAAAACTTTTGAGCTGCTTGGAAAAGTTCCTTACAGTCTACCCTTGGCGTATTGATAACCATCTTTTGCAGCACCCTTGCATTCTTCAGCAGAAATTGTATAAAAGAGCAGTAGAAGTCACAGTAACACCATCTTAAATCAGCAAACTTAACTATTTCAAAAATGCTAGAGAACCCAAAAATTCAACCAAAAGTTTTAGCATTACTTTAACTATTTTGAGATGCATCATCAAACACTTAAAACTCCTATTTTGTGATGTCCAGTAGTTTCCCATAAAAATCGAGAAGGTGGGTGAGACTGGCCAAAAAATACTGCAGATAAAGAATGAAATATGCTGAAATCTATGCATAAGATCAAGAGCACGAACACAAATTTTAGCAAAGAGTGACTTTTTATGGTCACTAAAACGAATCAAAATTCTACTTCACATGTCATTTAAAAGAATATTTTAAAGACAAATGGGCATATAAAATATTTACTCATGAAAAATGGGGAAAATTTTTCAATATAATCACGTCCAATCTAAAGAATCGGTTCAGTAATCCTCAAAAATTCTAGTGAATAGTTATCAATAAGCACTAAAATTGATTAACATTAATAAAATACATGAAGATAAATTCAAAACCAGTCTTTAATAGGGTCTTTCCATATCTTGAAGAAAATGAATACACAATTCAAATCGATTGCTATTCTCAGGACTATTCGATTATGGTTCCAATTTTTCTAGAACCGTAAAAAAATGGTTTAGTTCCTATTTTACTCAAAAACCAGACCAATCTAATCCGTGTACACCCCTATTAAGTCCATCCAAGCAAAGATGACCCCAGTACATATCTTACTATTCAGTCCAGGCTTTCAAATTTCAACAAAATTTTACCAGATTTTAGTGTTGGTTGTTAACCACTCCAAGCAGTTAGGATCAACATCAACTCCACACTATTTGCAAAAACAAATGCATGTTCAAAAACCAAATGAAATTAGATAATCTTCATACATAGCTTGGTTTATAAAGTGCGACCCCTAGACAATTACATCCAGTACTAGCCTACTTCAAAAGACAAACAGAACAAAATAATATTACGAAAAGAAAAACTGTGTTTCTACTTGAGTTGTCCATTTCATTAATGGAACATAATTACTGCATTGGGAGAGGATCTTGGGAAACTTAAAAACCTTTGAGCTGCTTGGAAACGTTCCTCCTGCAGTATCCAGTCTACCTTGATAACCATCTTTTGCAGCACCATTGCATTCTTCAGCAAAAATTGCACAAATGAGAAGGGGAAGTCACGGTAATACCATCTTAAACCAGCCAACTTAACTATTTTGAGATGCATCATCAAAAACTCAAAAGCCGTCTTTTGTGATATGCAGTAGAGCTCCGCACTAACATGGTCGGTGAGGTTGTCCCGAAAATACTGCAGATGAAGAATCATTAAGATGAAATCTATGCATAAGTTCAACTACACAATTTTAACAAAGAATGACTTCTTACGGTCATTGAAATTATTCAAAATTCTACATCATCTGTCATTCAGAGAATATTTTGAAACCGTAAACAAGATTGGCAAATAAAATTTAGGGCAAATTTCACTTTACCCCTTTATGGTTTGGGTCATGTGTGGATCACCTATCTATCATTTGGGAAAAAAACCACATAACTCACATGTGATTTGTGGACTAAAACGCACCATCACATTTTCCATCCAAAGTAACTAGAGGTGCAACTCACATGCCATTGTTGAGACTGAGTGTAAATTAAAACAGTTTTTTAAGACAAAAAATGCCATTATACATTTCTAAATTTACAAACATGCCAATTCTTTTCTTATTCCTTTGCCCTCTATACAAACCCAAATCATCAACCCACCCAACCATGCTTCAAATCCAGTATCTTTAATGTGTTTTAATGGGATTGCAGAGACTGCTAAGCTATATTATTAAGGAATTTGCATCTGATCATGTTAAAAAAGCTGTGATGCACCATTCAATCTAACTCCATATTGTCGTTTGCTGTGTAATTATGTTTCCTCTTTAACAGCAAAAGCCATGGTTATGCAGTTCTCTTTTAATATTATAACAAGGATACACCATCCCTCACTAAACACCACTGCCTCAAACCTATCCCACCCTGCATACCCATTTCTGCAGCCCTGTACAAATATATATATTCAGCAAACTCATAATTCACCTTCATGATTATAAAACAAAAAAAGAAAAAAGAAGAGAATCCATGATTCAACCCAACCCAATCCCGTAGCACCATATTCATACCGTACCTCCTTCGATGAATCACACAGGAAAATAATTATTTGATGAATCATAGGATTGTGAAGATGAATGACAGCCAGAACCAGTTCTTTCTTTCCTTTCTTTTTCTCACACACGCATTTACTCACCAACTCATTCACTCTTACACACACAAATACATACATACATACATATGTAGGGTTAGGATTGAAAGAACATATATATACATGAATGAATTCCCATGTGGAAAAGAAGAAAAAAATACAGATAGCTAAAAATTTGGAGAGCTAACATTCTAGTAATTTGAAAAAAAGGTAGATCTACACCTTTTAAACTAAATCAAATGGATGCAAAAAAAATAATAATAATAATAAATAAATAAATAAATAAAATTCTGTTACCTTTTTTTCATTTCACTTACTACAATTTTCACTTTCCAATATCATTTTTTTCTTCTAATCAAATAGGCCCTTAGGCATAGTTTGGATATTGAATTTGTAAATAAATTTATGAAGGTAAAAATGTGAATAGAAAAGAAATAAAGTTTTAAGTTCTCCTCCATTGATTTTTTTAATTTTTTATATTAAAAAATTGATAATCGGATCGGATTGGATTTTTGCATATCCGATCCGTTTAATAATCGGATTAAACGGATTCGAATTACCGAATCGAATTTTTAAACAATTTCGGATTTTTGGATAGAATTCAAGTCAAATTCAGATATTAAATCCGATCCATTGAGAGGCCTACATGGGGGTTATGTGATTTACTTTCAAATGATAAGGAATCAATCCACACAAGACCCAAACCAGAATGGGGTAAAGTGAAATTCACTCGAAATTCATTTGCTTACAAACAAATGGGGAAAATTTCCAATAGAATCATTTACAATCTAGAGGAATGACTCATCAATACTAAGCACTGGAATTGATTGGCATTGCTACATAAAATTCATAAAGATAGATTCAAAACCAATTTTTGATGGAATGTTTCCATATCTTAAGAAAATAATTAAGGAAATTATTATGAAAAGACATACCTCAAAACGGCCGGAAGGGGACATGGTTATGACTAATGTCTCTAGATGAGAACAACTTTCCAAGATGTTTGCTATTCCAGGAAGAATGGACTCCTCTATTGTTAAACATTCACATTTTAAGAGTGGAGAACGCAAACCCTTCATTTCCATCGCTGATAGTACCTTTCCCCATCAGAAACAAGATGCAAAACAAATATAAATAAAGCAAGACACAACCAATTAGAAGATTCTAGAAGATTATTTGACATACCTACAATAAGATAATGTGTGTATTGAAAAACAAACTGTGTAATTCATGAATCACTGTTTCATTTTCAAACCACATCACTCAGCACAATGGATCCGATTAATTAAAGCATGAAACTAACGTAACCACAAAGGATTGGATTACTTATAAACACAATACTGTTAATTGTAATTTAGAAGAACAAATTTTTCTAATAAATATGATTCAGCACAAAAAAAGCACAAAATATGGACAAAGCCACGCTAAGTTTTTTTTTTTTTTTTGCCTACAACTCAAATGACTCAAACTCCATATCTGCCTCACCAATATTAGTTGGTTATATCATGGTATCAATTGCAATGTACTTAATCAATTAAATCTGGGTTTGAATGAACTACTTGGCAACACACACACACACACACACACACATATATATATATATATGCACATATGGAATCATTCGCAACCACAGGAACACTAGGGGAAAAAAAAAAACAAAATTTTTTTTTTTCAAAAGACGTTAGCAATATGATTTAGCTGTGGGTGCTAACCATCCCATACACCAATGGCTTATAATAATTATTACTAATCCCCTTCTAACTTAAGAAATATGCACAAAAATCGAAGAATTGAATGGCAAAGTCACAAACAGGAACAATTCTTCATTATTCAAGAATTGAAGTCTTAAAATAGCTAACAAAGGATTCTAGACACAGAAATGGTGTAATTTCCAACAAAGAGCTACATAAGTTCAACAAACATTTAGAACCAATGTTATTGGCAAGCTTAAGCATGCATTATATAAAAAGGAAATAATACAATAATCAATTAAAATATGTAGAATTAATGGCCACAACAAAAAGATTGAAGAAAGACTAACCTCTAAAGCCCAAGAACCTAATGTGAGATTCTTCACATGAACAAGACTCGCAAGAAGTCCTGTCAAACTATTTTGGTACCATTCATAGTCATGATGGCTATCATCATCATCATCATCAAAACTTTTGAAATCACAATTAAGGGTAGCGTCAACCAAAGATGATACATCTGCCAGACGACAATTCGTTTTCCCTAAAGAACCTGAAATCTCCAATGACTGAAGATTAGGTGCTGAAATTTCCAACCAATAGTTATGTTCATTATCTATTCCAACTTCTTCTTCTTCCTTGTACTCCCAAACATCTCTCAAAATCAATTTTTTCAGACTTGGTTCAGTAACATGCAAACGAGTGATGCCATAAAAGGAATACAATTCTAAAATCTCCAATACAGGACTACCGGCTAATATCTTCTGAATCACACCATCATTTAACTTGACATACCCAATTGACAGTTTCTTTAGCAATTTCCAGTCAACAACTCGTTTAGGAACTAGAGTGCAATAAGAAAAACACAATTCTGTTGAGGATGAATTGGTAAAGAAAAGCTGCGGCAACACGAAACGATCTTCCTCAGGCAAAGGTTCTCCTGCACTGTATAAATAGAGTTGAAGCTTCTCAGTGGCATTCCTTGTTGCGAATCGAATCCACAAATTTACATTGGAAACGAAACGCGAGTCGTAGTCGAATTCAACCATGAATTTCTTGAGCCTAGAACAATTGCAGAGAACTAGGGTTTTGTCAACAAATCTTGCAAACTCATCAAGTCTGTAGTAAGGGTAAGAGAAAAGGAGTGATGGAAGGGAAGTCCAAAGGTATTGCCATCTTTTGGACAAGACACCGGTTTTGATGGCTTCTTCGATGGTGGGTAAGAAGGAGAGAATATGAACGAGTAGTGAGTCTGGCAACATGCTGATTCGATCGACGCCGTTGGTTCTATTGCTGCGAGTCTTGGGCCGTTTCGGCAATGGGATGTCGTCGCTGGAGTCATTGTGGTATTCATACATTTGGCTTCGTCTTGACATGATTTTCAAACTACAAAAGACGAATAGCTCAACCGGCTTCTCAAATGGCACACAACATTCAATGGGTTTTTATTCACGGTTGGACTACCCTACTATAATAAATTCTCAATAATTTTTTTTTAATTTTTTTTTTTTTTTTTTTTGATAAGTCATAATGATCTGTTCATCTCCACGAATTTGTCTAATCGATGAGATTTTTTAAAAAAAATGCTTGAGAGCTCTAGGCTAAGAGGTCTAAACCATGCACTAATGACATGGAACTGTGTGGGGTCCAGTTTGGTGTGATGTTTTAGCTTGAATTTTTATTTATTTTTTTTTTTGGACATGCCAGCTCAGTAGAGCTCTTTTTAGAGCTCTATAGCATTGTTGTCTTTTAAATTAGTACAGATTTTATGTTTGGTGCTAAAAATTAAAGCAATGAGGAAGTTTACACGGTTGGATTAGAAGTTAGAACATTGTTGTGCACTTTAAATAATTAATAAAATAAATTAATATATATTGAGTTAAACTTCACTGACTTACTAAAAAATTATAAATTAAAATTATTATTACATAATTGATCTGTTACAAAAATAACAAAAATTGGATTGTGTATACAAACTTTTAAGATTTTTCATTCATAATATAATCACACTAATTCTTAACTAACTTTTTTTTGGTGCCCTTTTATAACATAATCATAATAATTTGTTATTGACACTATAAAAAATTATAATTTTTCTTATGATAAGAGAATGTGTACAGTTTTGCAGTAAGTAAAAGAATAAAAGACTAAAAGAAAAAAACAAAAGTGAAAGACAAATCAGGGTGAAAAGAAAAAAAATATATATATTATATATTTATCGACTAAATAAAGAAAAAGACAGAGAGAAATAATTAATTATTTTTTTTTATAAAAAAAAATACTATTGAAAGGGTGTTGTGAATTTAAATATAGTATACAAATAAAAGTATATAAAAAAAATTTGAAAGGCCAAATATAATTAAACTAGACAGATTCTGCTTCTGTTTCTGACATTAATTCATTAGTTCTTTCAAATTTGATATGATTCCCAACTAATTGAACGTAACTAGCATCGGGAGAGGATCTTGGAAAACTTAAAAACTTTTGCACCATATCATCTGCCATTAGCATATTGATAACCATCTTTTGCAACACCCTTGCATTCTTCAATAGAAATTGCACAAAAGACAAGTCCAAGCCACTAATTCAAACTTGAACAAGTAAACTTAACTATTTTGAGATGCGACATCAAACACTGAAAACTCTCCTTTTGTGATGTGGTGTAGTTCTCCCCGTCAAAATAACAAAGGTGGGCGAGATTGTCCCAAAAACCTGCAGATGAAGAATCGATTAAGCTCTGTGCATAAATTTAAAAATGTCAAGGCTATTGTAGCAATGAACAGCTTCTTATGATGGGCAAGTAAAATTTATTTACTTATCCAATTTTTTTTTTATTTTTTATTTTAAAAAGGAGTAATTTCAAAATAATCACTTCCAATCTAGAAAAATGACTTATTGATCTCTTGCTACGAACAACCACCCTACTCTAAGCACTAGAATTGATATGGATTATTAGATAAAATACATACAGAGATTTGATAAAATTCTTTACATATCTCAAAGAAAATAATTAAGTCAAAGAATATTGAAAAACATACCACCTCTTTGCTGGAAGGAGCCGTGATTATCACTAATGTCACTAGATGAGAACAACTTTCTAAGAGGCTTGCTATTCCAAGGAGGACTGATCCCCGAATTGCCATATCTAGTGTTAAACATTCACATTTTGACAGTGAAGAACGCAAAGCATTTGTTTTCATTATTGACAGTACCTTTGCCCATCAGAAGCAAGATGCAAAACAAATTGAAAAAACAAAAAAAAGACGCAACCAATTAGAAGATTCTAGAAGCAAGATTCAAAACAAATTGAGAAGAAACAAAAATAGATGCAACCAATTAGAAGATTCCAGCATATTATTTGACAGACCCTAAACTAAAAAAATAGTGTATTGAAAAAGGAAAAACTATGTGGAATTTCGTCGTCAGTGTATAATTTTCAAACAATGTATCACTCTTTACATTGGAGCAAACAAAGGATAAAATCATTAACACGGTTAATTGTAATTGTGAAGCATGGACTTTTACTAATAAATCCATTTAGCACAAGAAAACAAGCACAAAACATGGACAAAGCCATAGCTCAGCTCTTTTTCTTTAACTCAGATGAGTCAATCTCAATATCTGGCCCACCGATACTAGTTGGTTATATATTGTGAATCAGCATTTTCAACGGTGGGAACACTAGGAAAAAAAAGGACATCTTTTCAATAATTTGTAGGCCAACGGTTCATACTAATTATACCACACCCTTCTAATTTAACAAGTATGCACAAAATTGATGAATTGAGCGGCAAAGTTACAAATAGAAACAATTCTTTATATTCAAGGATTTAAGTCATAAAAAACCAAAAAATGATTCTAGAGACACAGAAATGGTGTAATTATCTACCAAGAGTTATGAAATGTCTACATTTAGTGCAATTAAATATTTTCATAAACTCTTACCGGTAAGATAACTCAACTGTCTGGTTCAGATGAAGATCAGATATTTCCTAATTTCATGGGTCCAGCTTGTCTCCAGTTGGAGATAACTGTCCAATTCGGTTAGTGGGCTCACTTTTGGTCCCACCTCAGTGATCAAAACCGTTCATATTTTAGAGCTCGTGAGCACATTATCCAGGTCAAAAATTAAGTCGATTGGATAATAGCAACCACATGTTCAGATTAGTTTTGTATCAACCGTTTATTTTCTCACTATCAATTTTTTTATTAAAAAAAATCAATTTGCTTGGCATTATGCAAGAGAAAGATTCAATGCAGGAGTATTTTTTGGAGGAAGAGTTTTGGCAGCCTCAACTCTTCTTTATATAATAGCAAATAAGCATATGTAAACATAAAACCTATTATCTATTAGGTCGAAAGCTTTCTTAATCCAGATACTCAGACATCACATTTCAGTAATTAGTACCAAATTTGAATAGAAGTTGAAGGTCCAAGAAAAATCATAGAATTATTATTTTTTATTTTTTATTTTTTACATCCACAAGTACATTCTTCAGCTGAATTTCTTAGCATTCCGTCGAGGCATTCAAATTTTAATTTACCAAATTTGAGTGTGTTATTAACTAACTCCCCATCACTCCTAGAAAAGTTTCCCCTAACAATGCACAAAACAATTAGGATCAACATCAACTGCACACTGTTTGAAAACTTCCCAGTGAACAAAACAAGTCCAGGTTCAAAAAACTAAGTGAATTTAAATAATCTTCATGCATAGCACAGATTATAAAGTGCAACCCCTACATAACAGAGTTTCTAAAGTTCTGCCATTAGATATAAACAAAATAATATCCAATGAAGTATAGCCTGCTTCAAAAGTCAAACAGAGCAAAATCATAATCAAAGGAAAAAACAGTAGTGTTTCCACTGAGAAAGCTAATTACTTGAGTTTTCCATTTCAGTAATCGAACATCACTACTGCATCAGGAGAGGATCTTGGAAAACTTAAAAGCTTTTGAGCTTCTTGGAAAAGTTCCATCGGCACTGTATTGTCTCCCCTTAGGCCACGTCTGATTGCTGGATTATGGATAAACATCTTTTGCAGCACCCTTGCATTCTTCAATAGAAATTGCAGAAAAGAGAAGTCCATGCGACAGTATCTCTGACTTGAACGAGTAAACTTAACTATTTTGAGATGCAACATCAAACACTTAAATGTCCACTTTTGTGATGTCCAGTAGTTCTCCCCGTCAATATCAAAAAGGTGGGTGAGGGTGAGATTGTTCCAAAAACGCTGCAGATAAAGAATTCAATAAACTGAAATCTATGCATAAATTCAAGGGTGTCAACATAATTTTAGCAATGATCAATTTCTTATACTCATTGACATGATTCAAAATTCCACTTCACAGGTAACATGATGGGAAAGTACAATTTATTTACTTATAATAAAAAAAAAAAAGAAGTATTTTCACAATAATCACATCCAATCAAGACAAATAACTCATCATTAATCACTTCCTACAATCAACCACCCAAACAAATTCTAGTTATCACTAAGCAATATAATTGATTGGCACTATTAGATAAAATGCATAAAGATAGATTCAAAGTGAATTGACAGAGAGATACCAAAATGTTGAGAACTTTCTAACGAATTGTAGATCTCTTACTCCAAAAGGGTACACTTATTCTGACATAAAGAAAATGGCCAACTCATTCAGAGTTAAACTTGGTCAAGGAGGCTTTGGTTGTGTCTTCAAAGGAAGTTAGAAAATGGTTGCTTTGTGGCAGTGAAGGTTCTGAAAGGGTTGAAAGGTACCGGAGAAGAGCTTATTAATGAGGTTGCGACCATTAGTCAGACATCTCATGTCAATATTGTAACTCTTTTAGGCTTTTGTTTTGAGGGTCGCAATAGAGCTCTTACATACGAGTTCATGCCTAACGGATCCCTTGAAAAATTCATATATGATAGGAACTCGTCGACATTTCATCAATTGGGGTGGGAAGCATTGTGCCGAATTGTAGTTGGGATTGCCAGAGGATTAGAGTACTTACACTGTGGTTGTAACTTGCGAATTTTGCATTTTGACATAAAGCCTCATAATATTCTTCTAGCTGAGGACTTTTGCCCAAAGATTTCTGATTTTGGCAGAACTGTGTCCACAGAAAGAGAGTATTATCTCACAATTAGGAACTAGAGGAACAATTGGCCATATTGCTCGAGAAGTATTTTCTAGAAACTTTGGAGGGGTTTCACACAAGTCTGATGTCTATAGCTATGGAATGCTGATTCTAGAAATGGTTGGAGGAAGAAAGGGCATTGATGTTGGAGTTGATCAAAGTACAGAAATATACTTTTCAGAATGGATATACAAGCGTCTTGAGCTAAATGAAGAACTTGGATTGCATGACAATGTGAATGATGAGGCAAATGAAACTTCAACGAAGATGATTATAGTTGGCCTGTGGTGCATACAAACTGATCCCTCACACCGACCATCAATGAGTAGGGTGGTGGAGATGCTAGAAGGGAGCCTGGAGTCCTTGTAAATCCCACCTAAGCCTTTCTTGTCTTCTCCCTCAAGATCACCAGCAGAATCTTCAACTACACACACACACATACACACACACACACACACTTCATAACATATTATGTGATTCACAATACTCCATGGGAAAAATGAGCATTTCCAGTGAGAATTAAGTAAATCGCATCTCTTGTGTGGTTCTCGGCATACATCTCTCAAAACTTGGTGAATATGTAATGCTTGAACAATATATTATGATTAGCTTTCATCTACAACTAGTTATTATTCTATAAGTGCTAGAGTCCTGAGTCATATGATTATTATCCAACTAGTTATTATTTGTTAAACCTTAATTGTATTATAGAGGCCTGCCAAGGCCTAAAGAAGTAGTTACTAGTTCTTTGGAATTCACATTTTCCTAAGGGCTTAAATGCTAGGCTGGGGTTAGTTACATTCAGTAAGATTTAAAAATAAATGGAATTTTTTGATAGAGTAATGTTAGGGACTCAAAATATTTTACCAAATGTCTTGTATGTGTGTGGGATTCACATGGTGTGCGTCCTACACCCATGTGAGATATTTGGTAAAACATTTTGTAAAATATTTGGGATCCCTATCATTTTTCTTTCTTGGATCTTCTCTGACATTGAAAAAAAAAAGAGAAGGTTTTCTGGAAACAATGTTTTAAGATATATAATTTGAAAAAAAAAAAAAAAAAAAAACAGTTACAAACAATGATTCTATTGTATCAAGAATGTCTAAAAAAGATTATTTTTTTATGGGCGAATTATACTAACAGTCTTTATAGTTTGAGACTTGTGTCACTTTAGTCCATGACTTTTCAATTGTGACACATTTGACCATAAATTTTTAATGTTGTTTTAAATAAGGACAATTAAAGATTACATTGTTTAATTTCAAGGACAAAATCATCAATTTGATAAAATATAAACTAATTTGATAAAAATAAATGTCAAAAAAATATTTTTGAATTTTTAAAAATTATTTCTACCCACTAAAGATAAAATTATGTAAAATTGATAATTTTTTGGATATTTATTTATTTTAACAAGTTAATTTTTATTATATGTTTGGATGATGATCATGCAATGGGTGGTTGTTTTTATTTTCGTTAAATTAGTTTATATTTTTTTAAAAGTCAAATATGACGACAATTTTGATATTATTATTAAACAAATCTATTAAATCAAAAAAATCTAAAACAAAAAACGTTTCATATATTAAATATATCGATTACACATTAAAATCTTAACAACAACCCATTACTTGATCATCATTCAAACACACACTAATAAAAATTAGGGTAAATTATACTTAAACCCCCTGAGATTTGGGTTAATACATATCACCCCATAACTTTTGAGAGATTACACTGACCCCCGTTATTGTAATTATGTAGACAGAATTAATGTCGGTATAAAAAAAGTTGACGTTATATACTCTCTCTTTTCTTACTTTGCACTTCTTCTATTTTTTCTTTCTTTCCTTTCCTTTTTTTTTTTCAATCTAATTTCTTCTGTTTTTTTACTAGGAGTTGCTGGCTTTTATATAAGCAAGGGAGTTTGTGAAATGAGACTATTAACCACAGGGTGAAAATGTAATATCTATAACGTCAGGGGGTGGGATGTAATTAGACCAAACCTCAAGGGTGTCAGTGTAATTTACCCTAAAAATTAATTTGGTAAAAAAATGTCTAAAAGATTTATCAATTTTACATAATTTTATCTTTGGTGGATAGAAATAAATTTTTTTAAAAAAATTTTGACATTTATTTTTGTCAAATTAATTTATATTTTATCAAATTGACGATTTTGTCATTGAAATTAAGTAATGGTATTTTCAATTGTCCTTATTTAGAACAAGATTCAAAACTTAAGGTCACATATGTTACAATGACACGAGTCCCAAACTATAGGGACTGTTAGTGTAATTCACCCTTTTTTATTTTTGTTTTATAGTATTTTTCTTTTGAAAATTACTTAAGTTAGTTTGATTGAGTAGTTAAAATAAAGGGTAAAATATATTTTACTCCCTTGTGGTTTAACCTAAAAGCATTTTGTCTCTCTATCGTTTAAAAATAGCCAAATACCTCCCTCGTGATTTTGACTATTTTGCAATTTACCTCCCTACCATTAATATTTCTATTTAAATTGATAGAATTCGTTTTACACAGGCCAAAATTCACAATTGACTTGGAAAAAAAATTCAATTAAAATTAAAATACAATATCAAATGACAAATATACCCTTTTAACTCCATTTTCTTCCCAAAACCCCTAATCTCTTCTTCTTCCCAAAAACCAAACCCAACCTTAGCCATGTCCACCATTGGGTCACCTTCCCTACCACCATCTATCACCGTCTCCCAACCACCTCAGCCTTCTTCTCCGACCTCCTTCGCCACCATTCCTTTCTCTCTCAATTACGGTACCCTTTGCCAATCTCCCATACAATTGCCACCTTCCTCCCATACCTCCCAGGCCACCGCATCTCCTTTCTTGCCACTATGTTCCGCCTCCCCCTTAAGAGTGTAAAAATGACCCGAGACCCGCCCATAGCTCGAGGTGGGCCCAACTCATTTTGGCTCGATTAGGCCCCAGCCCGAGCCCAGCCTGGGACCTTGGGCTTGGGCCTTCCATTTGAAGCCCGGCCCACCTGTCTCTCTTCACCAACGGTCCAATTTCAAAAAAAATAAAAAATAAATAAAAGGCAAGTTGGAAGTTGCAACCAACAGTTAAATAATTTTAACAAAAAGGAAATAAAAAAATTAAAATAAAGGTTGATCTTGTTGTGCAACAATGGTTAAAAAAAAAAATAGGGTCAGTCATTTCTTTGTAGTTGGTAGAGCAGATATGTAATAACCCCGACCCTGATTAGTGCTAATTGAGACTTAATTATGTCTAATAATAATTAAGAGGAAATCCGGGATTTATTTGCATGTGTATTGCATGAATTTTGTGTTTTTATCGGTTTGTGTTTTAAACTTTAATTCGCAAATTGGAAGCCTTATCGGCGCCCGATTTCGAAATTGATTAGTGTTTTAGACTAGTTGGATTTTGTGTGATTTAATGGTATATTTATCCAAAATGTGATTAGGAACGATTAAATTAGATTAAAAATAAGTTAAACACATAAGTTGCCATAATTACCCTTTTTGCCATTGTTAGTGGATCTTGTAGGCAACATGTTTTGAGCTCCTTACACAAAAACAAAACATTCTCCTCAGCTATCTTCCTTGTTCCAAACCGATTGAGGGAGAGAGAGTAGGAAGAACTTGAGTTCAATAAGTTCTAGCTTGGAATTGGAGGAAATTGTAGGCAACTTGGAAGAATTAAGCTCCAAGACTTGAAACTAAGGGTTTAAGGTGAGAATTCATCCTCTTGAACTAGAATTTAGATTAGCTCTTGCATGTTTCTTGACCCTTTGAAGATTAAAGTCTAGATTGAGCTTGAAATTGTGGAGTTGGGTAGTGTATCAAGCATGCATGTACAAGTTCATGGTAGTAGAGGTTGTTTTGTATCAAGTTTTTACATGCATGTTCATATTTTTATTAAAGCCCATGTATTCATCTTGTTTTTCCAGAAAATTTACCATTTGATCATGTTTTGAAGCTTTAAATTGCATTTGAATTCAAGAATGTTGGATTATACTTTGTTCTTGAAATGGGTTTGTAAATGGTGCTCAAATGGACTCACTCTTGGGCAATGATTTGTCAAATTGGCTTTTGAAACTTGATGTAATATGTGTTTCAAGTGTTTTTCCAGATTTTGGGCCCAAGAGGTTGAGTTTTGGGTGGTTGAATGCTTGGTTCGAACTTGGAAGACAAATCTGGAAATTCCAGATTTTGCTTCCTCGCTCGAGCGAAGGATTCCTTGCTCGAGCGACCATCGTTTGTTCTGATCTCCGCTCGAGCGAAGAAATGGTGGCTCGAGCGTAAATTGCAAGTTTTCAGGTTTTTGGGTAGACGCAGACGCACGCTCGAGCGAAGAAATTCTCGCTCGAGCGAAGCCTTTAATTTTGAAAGCTCGCTCGAGCGAAGAAAGGCTCGCTCGAGCGAGGCCCCTATTTTCAGCAACTTTTGAAAAACATTTTCTAAGGCATTTGTACACCCTCATTCCATCCTAGGCATTCCTAGGCCATGTTTAAGGCTCCATACTAAGGGTAAGGGGTTAGGTACACACTTAGAATCGTTGATGTAAGTTTTGTACAATTGGAAGGTGTAATTCAAAGTGTGTATCCGTGATGTGTTATGTAGGTCATGTGCCGCAATCTGTTGACCCTTTTACTCCGTCTACTTGTATCAGCACCCACTGTGAGTAATAACGTAGTAAAGTTATGTTCAAGTTAAATTATTTTCAGTACATGGAATATGATCTGTTAAATGGAATATCATATTTTATACTATGAATGATTGTCCCACAACAACAAGTGTTTATGACATGATGCTATAATTCAAGTATGTTACAAGTGTTTACGACATGATGCTATAATTCAAGTATGTTATAAGTTCCCGGTTCGGAGGTTCCTTATGGAACTGACAAGCTACATGTGCCCGGCCGGAGGTTCCTTTATGGGACTGATAAGTTATATGTGCCCGTTTGGAGGTTCCTTTATGGAACTGACAAGTTATGCTATACCCAGTCCGGAGGTTCCTTTATGGGACTGATAAGTTATATGTGCCCGGCTGGAGGTTCCTTTATGGAACTGACAAGTTATGCTATACCCAGTCCGGAGGTTCCTTTATGGGACTGATAAGTTATATGTGCCCGGCTGGAGGTTCCTTTGTGGAACTGACAAGTTATACCATGCCCAGTTCGGAGGTTTCTTCATGAAACTGATAAGTTATGTGTGCCCGGCCGGAGGTTCGTGGAACTAACAAGTTGAGCATTTAATGCTTTACATTGAGTTGTAGCACTAACATTGACTTATGTGTGAAGAATGTGGTTTAAGCTATTATGATTATGCCATGTGTTGCATCATGATTCTAAATGTATACGGACTCATTCATTAAAATCTTTACTCTGTTATTATTCACTGGGCTTTCGCTCACAGTTTATTATATATATGTAGGTGAGCCGGCACAAGACCCTGGCCAGAGTTGATGGCCTCTGTTTCGTTTTGTTTTGGTCAAGCTACCTGTCGCGCCTCCCGAGGAGGTTCCGCTTGGAGCCCGTTGTTTGGGCAGTTTTGCACATCATGCTAGCTGATGGTTGTGTTTTGTAATGTCGGATCTTGGGACATACTTATGTAAATATTTTGTAAATATGGGTGCACATCGACTAGCATGCTATGTATATAAATAAGTTTTGAATTTTTCTGTCCCATGTATATCATCACAGCTCATTGGACCTTGTTTATTTTACATTATTGCTTCCGCAGCCCCTTAATATTTGCTAATCTGTTTGGAGGCCGTAGGTAATCCACGGATTACTGGCCGGTTACGTCGCTGAACCTATAGGGGCGGGTTTGGGTCGTGACAGAGTGGTATCAGAGCACGAGTTGTACCGCACACACAGGTCCATATGAGCTTAGGATGTCCTAGTAAGAATTAGGGGCATTCCATTTGCATGTGTGAGTCTGTGCTAATACAACTGAACATTAAAACTGAATGTACACCTGCATATATCTATGCTTAATATCTTCTAATGTCTGTATAGTCAAATGGAGAACCCAGGGGGAAGTGGTGAAAGTGAAACATCTGAGGCTCGTATGAGCCGAATGGAACAAATGCTAGCAACCTTGACTGAAGTGGTAATGCAGCAACATAGACAACAACCCTTGCCCCCTCCACCTCCGCCAGTACAGGCTGAAGCCGATAACGGTGAAATCATCAACTTGACACAGAAATTCCTGAAAATGAAACCGCCAATGTTCTATGGTGGGATTGAGCCCTTGAAAGCTGAAACATGGTTGCTTGAGATGGAAAAGTTGTATGAGGTGTTCCCTTGTTCTGAAACTCAGAAAGTCGTGTTGGCTACCTACACACTGAAAGACGAAGCTCGCAGGTGGTGGTTACTGATTCGAAATGGTCACGAAAATATGACATGGACCCAGTTCAACGCAATCTTTTATGATAAGTATTTTCCCCAGTGCTTTCGAAACCGAAAAGTCTCAGAATTTCAGGAACTTAAACAGGGCAAGATGTCTGTGGCCCAGTATGAGGCCAAGTTTACTGAGCTAGCTAGGTTTGCTCCCCATATGGTGGACACAGAAGACAAAAAGGCCCGCAAGTTTGAGGATGGATTGGATCTGGACATACTGGACAGGGTGGGAGTTCTGAATCTACCCACATATGTGAGCGTTCTGGATAGGGCGTTAATGGCAGAATCCATTCTAGCAACAAAGAAACAACCTCTTGTTCCATGGGCTGATTGGACAGGGAAAAGATCGGGGAACAGCTACAAAAAGGGCCGTTCATTTTACAGAAATAAGAAACAGAACACAGGGTCATACAGCAACTCAAGCCAGGAGAGTGGTACTATGCCGACCTGCCCGGACTGTGGTAAGAAACACAAGGGGACTTGTTATCGAGCTTTGGGCGTCTGCTTTAGATGTGGGAAGCCTGGTCACGTAATGAAAGATTGCTCGCTCAGGTTTGAGAATGCAATCCGCCCCACAGCAAGTTCAGCCGGCTCCGCCCCTGCAGCCAAATCAAATACAAAAGCTAATGCAGGAAAGGAACCGTTAAGACAAGGCCGAGTGTTTGCTTTAGTGCCTGGTGACGTACCGAACACCTATACCGTGGTGTCAGGTACACTTTCTGTATGTTCTCAATATGCATATGTGTTGATAGATTCTGGTTCTACGCATTCCTTTGTGTCGCATGCCTTTTCTCAAAAATTGACTAGGCCACTAGAACATATGACATGTGTATTATCTGTATCTACACCTTTTGGGGATTCTATGACGTGTACTCATGTTTATCCAGCATGTGATGTTGTAGTGGGTGATATGACGTTGTATGTGGATTTATTACCTTTGGACATTCGTCATTTTGATTGCATTTTGGGGATGGATTGGTTGACTAAGTACTGTGCTACCATTGACTGTGTAAACAAAACTGTTGTGTTTAGACCGCCGGGTATGCCTGAATTTACCTTTAGAGGAAATGGAGTAGTTCCTCCCCCATACTTAATCTCGGCTATGAAAGCTGTAAAACTACTTAGGAAGGGTTGTAGGGGTTATTTGTGTTGCATACTGACTACACCATCTGACAGTCCTACTGTAGAAACAATCCTTGTTGTTTGTGACTTTCCTGATGTGTTTCCAACTGATTTACCGGGGGATTTAGTTGATAGAGAAATTGAATTTACTGTTGAGGTGATTCCAGGGACACAACCTATTTCCAAGACTCCCTATAGAATGTCTATCTCTGAATTGAAAGAGCTGAAAACCCAACTCCAGGAACTGTTAGACAAGAATTTTATCCGCCCGAGTACTTCACCTTGGGGTGCTCCAGTGTTGTTTGTTAAAAAGAAGGATGGGTCTTTGAGATTGTGTATAGATTACCGGGAATTGAACAAAGTGACTATCAAAAACAAATACCCTTTGCCCCGAATAGATGACTTGTTTGACCAACTTCAGGGTGCCCAAGTGTTTTCAAAAATTGACCTCAGGTCTGGGTATCATCAGTTAAAGGTTAGAGCCGAAGACATTGAGAAAACTACATTCCGAACTAGATATGGACATTATGAATTTTTGGTAATGCCATTTGGGATGACTAATGCACCTGCTACTTTCATGGATCTTATGAATAGAGTGTTTAAATCATATCTGGATGATTTCATTGTTGTATTTATTGACGATATTCTGATATATTCTAAAGACAGGGAAGAACATGAAAAGCATTTGAGAACCGCCTTGCAGATATTGAGAGAAAAGAAGTTGTATGCTAAATTGTCTAAGTGTGAATTCTGGCTGGACAGTGTGGCATTTCTGGGCCATGTGATTGACAAAAATGGTGTTTCTGTGGACCCTCAGAAAATTGAAGCTGTTGTGGATTGGCCGAGGCCTACAAATGTGACAGAAGTACGGAGTTTTCTAGGACTTGCAGGCTACTACAGGAGATTTGTGAAAGACTTCTCAAAGCTTGCCTTGCCATTGACTCAGTTAACTCAGAAAAACATGCCATTTGACTGGAATGAACAAAGAGAGGCAGCTTTCCAAGAGTTGAAAACCAGGTTAGTGACTGCACCAATCTTAACTTTGCCAAATGGTACTGATGGGTTTCAAGTGTACAGTGATGCTTCTTACAAAGGCTTGGGGTGTGTACTAATGCAAAATGGGAAGGTGATTGCCTATGCTTCTAGACAACTCCGACCTCATGAAAAGAATTACCCAACACATGACCTTGAATTGGCAGCCGTAGTGTTTGCTTTGAAAATATGGCGTCATTACTTGTATGGGGTAACTTGCGAAGTGTACACCAACCATAAAAGCTTGAAGTATTTCTTCACCCAAAAGGAGTTGAATATGAGACAGAGACATTGGATGGAACTGATCAAGGATTATGACTTGCAAATTTTGTATCACCTGGGAAAGGCTAATACTGTGACAGATGCATTGAGCCGAAAATCTGGTGCAACTGTGTCATGTTTGTTATCCAGCCAAAAAGACTTGTCAACTGGCTATGAACAAGATGGATTGATATCTGCTATCTCTGCCCAACCTGTTATTCTTGATGAGATTAAACAGAAGCAATGCGAAGATGAGCACTTGAAAAAGATTATAGAGGAGTTTGATTCGAAACCAAGGCCCGAATTTGTGTTTGAAAATGGTGTGTTGAAATTTCAGAACCGTCTTTGTGTGCCTGATTGCTATGATTTGAGGAAACGTGTTATGACTGAAGCTCACAGTAGTAAGTTTGCTATGCACCCGGGGAACACGAAGATGTACCACAATTTGAAACAGAATTTTTGGTGGCCTGGAATGAAAAGGAGTATTGCAGACTTTGTGGCTAGATGTCTACATTGCCAACAGGTTAAAGTCGAACATCAACGACCTGTCGGTTTGCTACAACCACTCGCAATACCATAATGGAAATGGGAGCACATCACCATGGACTTCATTGTGGGATTGCCTCGTTCTTCTCGAGGTATGGACTCTATTTGGGTTATAGTTGACCGTTTGACTAAGTCTGCACATTTTCTGCCTGTTAAAACTATTTATAACGCTGATAGACTGGCTAACATCTATATGACTGAAATTGTGAGACTGCATGGAGTGCCAGTGTCTATTGTGTCTGACAGGGACTCAAAGTTTGTGTCAAGATTTTGGCAGAGCTTACAACAGGCCTTGGGAACAGAATTGAGACTGAGCAGTGCTTACCACCCACAGACTGATGGCCAAACTAAACGAACTAACCAAACTCTGGAGGATATGCTCAGAATGTGTGTACTAGATTTCCAAGGAAATTGGGAAACCTACTTGCCATTAGCTGAGTTTGTGTACAACAACAGTTATCACTCAAGTATTGGGATGGCTCCTTACGAAGCTTTGTATGGAAGAAAGTGTCGATCTCCAATATGTTGGGCTGAAGTAGGTGACAGACCTTTGTTAGGACCAGAACTTGTGCAAGAAATAACCGAGAAAGTAAAACTGATACAGCAGCGTTTGAAAACTGCACAAAGTAGGCAGAAAAGCTATGCCGATGTTCGAAGAAGAGAAAGGGAGTATGAAGGGGGGGGATCATGTGTTCATTAAAGTGACCCCGATGAAGGGTCAAACCCGATTTGGTGTTAAAGGAAAATTGGCCCTGAGATATGTTGGACCATATGAGGTTCTTGAAAAGATCAATCCGGTGTCCTACCGAATAGCCTTACCTCTAGTGATGGAACATATGCACAATGTCTTTCATGTATCGATGCTTCGGGAATATCTGCGAGATCCACTCCATATCATCGAACCGACGCATGTACCTTTGAAAGATGACTACACCTACGAAGAAAGGCCTATTCAGATTGTGAATCGAAGAGTTAAAAGACTGAGAAACAAAGAGATACCGTTGGTGAAAGTTGATTGGCAGCACCACGGGGGAACCTATGCAACTTGGGAAACCGAGGAAGACATGAAGAAGAGATATCCGGATTTGTTTCCTTTGGACCCAATGTTGACTTCGAATGAAGGTAACTTGAGTTTGGGGACCAAACTCCTTTAAGGGGGGAAGACTGTAATAACCCCGACCCTGATTAGTGCTAATTGAGACTTAATTATGTCTAATAATAATTAAGAGGAAATCCGGGATTTATTTGCATGTGTATTGCATGAATTTTGTGTTTTCATCGGTTTGTGTTTTAAACTTTAATTCGCAAATTGGAAGCCTTATCGGCGCCCGATTTCGAAATTGATTAGTGTTTTAGACTAGTTGGATTTTGTGTGATTTAATGGTATATTTATCCAAAATGTGATTAGGAACGATTAAATTAGATTAAAAATAAGTTAAACACATAAGTTGCCATAATTACCCTTTTTGCCATTGTTAGTGGATCTTGTAGGCAACATGTTTTGAGCTCCTTACACAAAAACAAAACATTCTCCTCAGCTATCTTCCTTGTTCCAAACCGATTGAGGGAGAGAGAGTAGGAAGAACTTGAGTTCAATAAGTTCTAGCTTGGAATTGGAGGAAATTGTAGGCAACTTGGAAGAATTAAGCTCCAAGACTTGAAACTAAGGGTTTAAGGTGAGAATTCATCCTCTTGAACTAGAATTTAGATTAGCTCTTGCATGTTTCTTGACCCTTTGGAGATTAAAGTCTAGATTGAGCTTGAAATTGTGGAGTTGGGTAGTGTATCAAGCATGCATGTACAAGTTCATGGTAGTAGAGGTTGTTTTGTATCAAGTTTTTACATGCATGTTCATATTTTTATTAAAGCCCATGTATTCATCTTGTTTTTCCAGAAAATTTACCATTTGATCATGTTTTGAAGCTTTAAATTGCATTTGAATTCAAGAATGTTGGATTATACTTTGTTCTTGAAATGGGTTTGTAAATGGTGCTCAAATGGACTCACTCTTGGGCAATGATTTGTCAAATTGGCTTTTGAAACTTGATGTAATATGTGTTTCAAGTGTTTTTCCAGATTTTGGGCCCAAGAGGTTGAGTTTTGGGTGGTTGAATGCTTGGTTCGAACTTGGAAGACAAATCTGGAAATTCCAGATTTTGCTTCCTCGCTCGAGCGAAGGATTCCTCGCTCGAGCGACCATCGTTTGTTCTGATCTCCGCTCGAGCGTAAATTACAAGCTTTCAGGTTTTTGGGTAGACGCAGACGCACGCTCGAGCGAAGAAATTCTCGCTCGAGCGAAGCCTTTAATTTTGAAAGCTCGCTCGAGCGAAGAAAGGCTCGCTCAAGCGAGGCCCCTATTTTCAGCAACTTTTGAAAAACATTTTCTAAGGCATTTGTACACCCTCATTCCATCCTAGGCATTCCTAGGCCATGTTTAAGGCTCCATACTAAGGGTAAGGGGTTAGGTACACACTTAGAATCGTTGATGTAAGTTTTGTACAATTGGAAGGTGTAATTCAAAGTGTGTATCCGTGATGTGTTATGTAGGTCACGTGCCGCAATCTGTTGACCCTTTTACTCCGTCTACTTGTATCAGCACCCACTGTGAGTAATAACGTAGTAAAGTTATGTTCAAGTTAAATTATTTTCAGTACATGGAATATGATCTGTTAAATGGAATATCATATTTTATACTATGAATGATTGTCCCACAACAACAAGTGTTTATGACATGATGCTATAATTCAAGTATGTTACAAGTGTTTACGACATGATGCTATAATTCAAGTATGTTATAAGTTCCCGGTTCGGAGGTTCCTTATGGAACTGACAAGCTACATGTGCCCGGCCGGAGGTTCCTTTATGGGACTGATAAGTTATATGTGCCCGTTTGGAGGTTCCTTTATGGAACTGACAAGTTATGCTATACCCAGTCCGGAGGTTCCTTTATGGGACTGATAAGTTATATGTGCCCGGCTGGAGGTTCCTTTATGGAACTGACAAGTTATGCTATACCCAGTCCGGAGGTTCCTTTATGGGACTGATAAGTTATATGTGCCCGGCTGGAGGTTCCTTTGTGGAACTGACAAGTTATACCATGCCCAGTTCGGAGGTTTCTTCATGAAACTGATAAGTTATGTGTGCCCGGCCGGAGGTTCGTGGAACTAACAAGTTGAGCATTTAATGCTTTACATTGAGTTGTAGCACTAACATTGACTTATGTGTGAAGAATGTGGTTTAAGCTATTATGATTATGCCATGTGTTGCATCATGATTCTAAATGTATACGGACTCATTCATTAAAATCTTTACTCTGTTATTATTCACTAGGCTTTCGCTCACAGTTTATTATATATATGTAGGTGAGCCGGCACAAGACCCTGGCCAGAGTTGATGGCCTCTGTTTCGTTTTGTTTTGGTCAAGCTACCTGTCGCGCCTCCCGAGGAGGTTCCGCTTGGAGCCCGTTGTTTGGGCAGTTTTGCACATCATGCTAGCTGATGGTTGTGTTTTGTAATGTCGGATCTTGGGACATACTTATGTAAATATTTTGTAAATATGGGTGCACATCGACTAGCATGCTATGTATATAAATAAGTTTTGAATTTTTCTGTCCCATGTATATCATCACAGCTCATTGGACCTTGTTTATTTTACATTATTGCTTCCGCAGCCCCTTAATATTTGCTAATCTGTTTGGAGGCCGTAGGTAATCCACGGATTACTGGCCGGTTACGTCGCTGAACCTATAGGGGCGGGTTTGGGTCGTGACAAGATACTTGCCCCCTACCCTGCAGGGATAAGATTGACTCAAAATCAATTACCAAAATCATTTACCAAGTCAGGGGTAGGACTGCCCCCCTTGGGCCTTGCCTTATCATCATGTCATGCAGCATCATCACTCACATCACGATTCATTACAATTTGCAATGAATGAAAAAAAATAAAAATAAATAATCTACACTTATTTTATTTAATGATATAAATTTTTGTAATATTTTATTTCATTTTAAAATAAAAATTATTCATTCAATAAATATTATATAATTAATATAATATTGTAATATTGAAAGTTTCATTTTCATATATATAAAATTATTCATTTCAAAAGAAAAAAAATTACATAATTGCATATTTTTTTAATTATAAACTCATAATTAAAAAAACATAAATCATACATAATTAAATTTAAATATCACCATGAAACATAACCAAACAAAACATCTCATTAATCTTAACTAAAATACTTTAATGTAATTTTTTTTATTCTTAATAAATAATTTACATAAATAATGTATTTATTGTTCATTTTTTCACAAAAAAAGAGCCCGCTCAGGCTCAGCCCGCAGCCCGACTCTAGAACCTATTCTAAGTAGGCCTGAGCTTGGGCTTAGACCCCACTTTTCAGTCCATCAACCGAACCGGCCCAGTAGGCCAAAAAAAGGTGAAATGGCAAGGGCCGCTTAGACAAGCCCGAGCCTGGACCCGGATAGACCAGGCCGGACCGAACCATTATTATATTCCTACCCCCACTGACTTGCAGATTTGCAATACACAACTTTACTACATCTGTGAATAGCCCCTTGATTTGCACGAACCGCACAACTTGCCATTGGTCCAAAGCAATGCAACAAATCATTTTCTAATTTAGATTGCTTCTTCATTAATACCATTGGCCATTTTACTATCATGTGTATGTCTATCTATATATATAGAATTGTACCTCTTTGTACAGTTACATAGATGGGTTCTCCTATAAATATATATATGTTTGATGCATATATTTTTTATTTTTTAATGAGATTAAATTATGTACACTTTATTTACCCATTAAAATTGGTTGTGATGGTGGTTGAATTGAATACACTGATGGTGTGGTGATTTTTTTTTTCCCCTCTAAAAAATGAGATAAAGATATAGTTGGAATAAGAAGGTTATAAACATCTTTTTGTTTTGTTGGTTAACAGAGTTAATTGTGTGTTTTAGTCAAAAATTATAAAGAAGGTATTTGCATATTTTTTAAAAAATAGAGAGGTAAAGTGCTCAAGAACTATACCACAGGAAGGTAAAATGAATTGAGAAATGTTTTTTGCCCCGATTTTCTCCGCCCCGAATGCCCCGATTTTCAGAAGAGAGAGAGAGAGAGAGAGAGAGAGAGAGAGAGAGAGAGAGAGAGAGAGACAGAGAGAAGAGAGGGGAAGAGGACCGCAGCTCGTTGCCTCGCCGCCCGTCGTCGCAGCCGCCCGATCGTCACCCGCCGTCGCTCGTCGCAGCAGCCCCGCTTATCGCAGCTCCGCCTCTGCCTCGCTGCCCCCGCCTCCGCCCTTTGCCTCAGCCCTGAGTTTGTTGGCCCCCTCCCCTCCCCCTCCTTCTCTTCCTCCCCTCCCCTCCCCTCCCCCTCCTTTTTCTCATTTTTCCTCCTTCCTTCTCTTCTTCTGATTCTCTTCTTCTGAAATGAAAAAAAAAAAAATTCAAAAACAACGTCGTTTTTGAATTCGGGGGATTCGGGGGAGGGGGGTTTCGAGCTCTCAATCGGTTCTGAAATGAATTATACCCTAAAATAAAATAGTGTTGTTGGAGTCCACACTAGTAAAACTAGTTAGGCAAAGTAAAGAAATTTTATTTTTTTGGGTGTACTTTTAGACTGTGTTTGGTTTATAGATTTGGAGAGGATTTCGAAAATGAATCGGAAAATGTGTGTAAAATGTAGTTATATTTTATTTATATTTCACTTATATTTTTTCTTTTCAAATATTTCTCCAAATTCATAAAACCAAACATAATCTGACTTCTCATTTTGCCCAACAGGATTAGAGTTGCTCTTAGGCCACGTTTGTTTGGCGGATTATGTTAAATGAGATTGTTAGTGAAATGATGGTTAGTAAAAAATTTGTTAATATAGAGATTGTTAGTGAGGAGATCAAGTAAAAATGTGCTTGTTTTGATGATAGTATGCAAAATGGTTAGTGATGAGATTGTTAAATTATTTATATATAAAATAAAGGGACATTTACATACAAGTCCTATTTTGTGAACTTATAATCCATTAAGTCCTAGATAAAAATTATTTACTCCTTCAAGTCTCATTAATTTTTAATGGACCAATTTATCCTTCAAAGACCACTTCTATCCCTGCCAAACATCATTGTTGTCTTCATTCTCTCTCTTACTTTTACACCCACTCCCCCAACAACAAGGCACACTAGCACTAGAATTTCATCATCTCTGTTTCTTGATGTAACACCAACGATGCCTGAGAGTGTCTCTCTCTCTCTCTCTCTCTCTCTCTCTCTCTCTCTCTCTTTGTATGAATTTGGATATAGATCATGTTTCATCAATGGGAGGAGTCTAGGGTTAAATTACATACATGTTTGTGATTGGGTATGTGTTTTCAGTTCATGAGGGTGATAGAGGTTAAACCACCGAGCCCTCCTCATAATCGGAGCAACGATCATGATGATTGGTGTTGTATTACCCCTCTTTCTCCTCCCTACAAACCCAGTCTCTGGTCTCATCCGTACGGCTCCTCCTCTGCCTCAGTCCCTTCCCTTTCACCTTCGACATTCTCGATCGTTTCCCCTCCGTCCAGTGCGTCATCGGCTCTAGCACCAGCCTCAATCACGTTGACCTTGCCGCCTGCCGTTGCCATGATATTATTATCACCAACGCCGGCGACACCTTTTCCGACGACGCTGTTGACCACTTATTCCCTGAAATGAATAATTCATTCTCACCGTGATATTTTCAATGGTTGTGCAAAATTGAGAAATTCTTCAATTTTTTATAGTTTTAAAATTGAGAATATTATTAGTTTAAAACTGAAAAAATGATAATATTCTCAGTTTTAACACTAAAAAAATTGAAAAATTTCTCACTAGATATTTTTGCAAACTGAAATCATTCTCAATTTTAAATTGAGAACATTCTCAATTTTGGAACTGAGAATGTCTTAGTTCTTACCTACAAACCAAATCCCCAGGCCCATCTCTTTAGTCGATTTTACTGTTCTGAACCTTGAAACAGATTTCAACTTAAAAAGCCTCAAACACAAATCTGTCGAACGCTGGCATCAATGTATGTATAATAGCATATCAAAGTGAAAAATCCTTCGAGTTCCTTCGAAATTGTATCTCCATCCACTTCCCATAACTGATTTGATTTTGTTTTTAGTAAATAACGTGAATGTTGTTATATATATATATAACTGTTTGGATTAAAAGGCAACAATGTCTTCTTATCTATAAATAGGACTTATTAGTTTAAAAACTTTTAGACAAGACCTAAGCTACTACTGAATATGTAGATAAGACTTTTAGGTAATTAATTCTAAAATAAATAAATAAATTATCTTTATATGAAAAAAAAACTAAAACAAATATTAAAACAAACAGGTGTACTTAGTGAAAATAAATAAAATTAAAAAAATAAAATTTTTATATAAAATAGACTCAATCCCCTCACTATTTTTTTAATCCCACCCAAAACTCAACCAAGCTAATCTCCCTATTGAGGGGGATTACTAAGCCCCTTGGACTATCAATCTGTCTTCCCATTTTACTACCGAACATGTTGTAGGTGGGACACACAGCTATAGTAGTCCAATCTGGCCACTCAAGTCATGAAACAAACATGGCCTTAATCTTTTAAAAAAAATTATTATTTGCAGTAGGCTTGTTATGCTGGTATGTCCAGTTTCTTGATGTAAGCACTTAGGTTGTGTTTGGGTAAGAAAATTATTAATAGGTCCTATTTTTGAGACTTATTATTTATTAAATTTTATTGATAAATTTATTAGACTCTCTTTTTTTATGAATAAATTTATCAATCAGGACCTATAAATAAATAAGTCTTATTAATAGGACTGATTGGTAAGTACCCCTTAAAAATAAAAATAAAATGTGAATATAATACAATTATATTTCATTTATATTTTTTCTTTTTGTTCCTTTTTTCAAAATCTTTTATCCAAATCCAATGACCATATATATTTTTTGTGGGTAGATTTGTCTTCCACAAGACTAAAAGACTTATTTTGGAAAATTAGTTAAAAGTTAATTTTTTTTATTTTTTATTTTTTATGATCACATCACCTCTCTATATTTTTTTTACATTTTTTTAAAAAAAAGTCAAAAAAACAACTTTTAACTTATTTTTTAAAATAAGCGTAAAACCAGCAGATGTTTTCTTTCTTTGTGTGGAAAAATGGGCCTTGTTTGACAAGTTGTGATTTCAGGTTCAAAGTCAAAAAATCAACAAATATTCAAAAATTAAATATTTATTTTTCTTCACTTTAATTTTTGCATATTTTTTAATAAAAATTTAAAAGTCATATTAAATATATTATTTTTTTCATTTCATATTTTAACTAAAAAATTAAAAATACCAAAAAAACACTTATTTCCAAATGACGCCTAAAGAACGAAAACGGTTCTCACTCAGTCTATTGCTCTTCGAATAATGTTAGAGATCATGAAAAAAAAATCATGAAATGCATTATGAAGGTTTTTCATCCTTTAATTAGTATGTAGTGTTTTATTGTACGTGTAATTTAAAGGTGGAGAATCTTTTATGATATTTTTTTTCATGATTCTTAACATTACTCTTGCTCTTCAATGACGTTGCTGAGAAAGAAACCCCAATCAATTGCAAAGCAACTAATGACTTGTCTCCCAACTCCAAAGACTATGCTTAGCAGGTCTTTAAAGATAAGTTGTCTTTGAATTCTTTCATGTTCCTTTTCTTTATATCAATCTTTTCTTTTCTTCTCCAATTATAGCTTGTTGGTTTGGTGGTCTTTGTAAACAATGATAGAAAACTCTAATTTTGGAGTTCTAAAGAGAACGCTAGTGATGTGGCAAAATGAAAAAAAATTAAAATAGAAACATAGGCACGTACATCACATCACAAGTGGGTCTCACTCCTTACCACATCACTAGAGTTATCTTTAGAGTTATGAAATTAGAGCTCTCAATCTTTATTCTTAGGCCATAATAATAAACTAAACTACTTTTCATTGAGTACGGGATGGTTAATTAGCACTCTAAAGACCTCTCTCTATTTCAAATTTAAAATTGTTCTGTCAGTGGACCCTAATAAGTACTGTTCACTCAACCTTACTGTTCACTCAAACACTAAGTTCAATGGGGAGGGTTTGGGGGGGCCTCCCCCCAAGGGGGAGGGGGGCCCAGGAGGGGTTTACCCCCTCCGGCCAAAATTTTTTAGGTACTTTCGTAATTCCCATGTTGCTTCCGTGTAACCCTAATTCTATACTTATAAATAGATGAGGGGGCGCCTCTTTTAGGTTAAGAGAGAGTTGTATTTTTCTGATCATAGTGAAAGTCGCAGCAACTGTGGACATAGCCCTATTTTGGGGTGAACCACGTAAATCCTTGTGTTTTTGTGTGTGTGTGATTTATTTGATTCGTTTTTCTTTCTTGTTTGTTATTTCGTGTCTCACCGATCTTGGTTAGGAAGGATCAATTCCTAACAACTGGTATCAGAGCATTGGTTCGAGTGAGAGCGATGGCTACAGACGAAAAGGCTAGAATCGACAAATTCAACGGCACAAATTTCGAATTTTGGAAGATGCAGATTGAAGACTATCTATATCAGAAAAAACTGTATAAGCCCTTTTCAGGGACGAAACCAAAAAACATGAAGGATGATGATTGGACTCTTTTTGATCGCGAAGCGCTAGGTGTTATTTGGCTAACATTGTCTTGTAACGTTGTATTTAATACAGGGAAGGAGAAGACTATAGCGGGTCTTATGGTAGCACTCTCAAACATGTACGAAAAACCCTCTGCTTCAAATGAAGTTTATTTGATGCGTAGACTGTTTAATCTAAGGATGACAAAAAGGTGCTTCGGTGGCTGAGCATCTGAGTGAATTCAATATTGTGGTACCACAATTGAATTATGTCTCTACTGAATTTGATGATGAGGTTAGGGCTTTGATTTTTCTATCTAGTTTGCCAGAAAGTTGGAATGGTACTATAACGGCAGTGAGTAATTCTTCGGGAAAAGAAAAGTTAAATTACAATGATATTCAAGATTTAATTCTGAGTGAAGAAATTCACAAAAGGGAATTAGGGGAAACATCAGTTTCTGCCCTGAATACAGAAGCTAGAGAAAGATCAGTAGAAAAATATACGAACCGCAATAGATCAAAATCCAAACACAGAAGCAAGTCAAGAACTGGAGAGGGACGGAGTTGTTGGAATTGTGGAAAGAATGGACATCGAAAAGGATATTGCCCAACATTGAACAAGAACAAAGGTGATCAAAATCAAAAATCTACTAATGCTGTAACGGAGGAGATTTTATGATGCTTTGATCTTGAGTATTGACAGCCCTCTTGAATCTTGGATTTTAGATTTTGGGGCATCATTCCATTCTACTTCACAAAGGGAAATCATGAACAATTATATTGGTGGTGATTTCGGGAAGGTTTATCTGGCTGATTATGAACCTTTGAAGATTGTGGGTAAAGGGGTTGTAGCAATCAGGTTGCTAAATAGATTTGTTTGGAAGATACCGAATGTCAGACATGTGCCTGGTTTGAAAAGAAACTTGATTTCTGTTGGACAACTTGATGATGAAGGTCATGTTGTAAACTTCATGGGTGGTTTGTGGAAAATCACCAAAGGAGCCATGGTTGTTGCTCGCGATAAAAAAGAAGGCACCCCTTTACATGACTACGAATAATAGGGATGCAGTAGTAGTTGCTGGTGAGAAGGAAGACTCAAATCTGTGGCACCAAAGGCTTGGGCATATGAGTCAAAAAGGGATGAAGGAACTTGCATCTAAGGGGAAACTGTTAGATTTGAAATTGGTGGACATTGACTTTTGTGAGGATTGCATCTTCGGCAATCAAAAGAGGGTCAGTTTTTCAAAGGATGGCAGGAAACCGAAGTCAGAAAAGTTGGAGTTGGTTCATACAAATGTGTAGGGACCTGCACCGGTTTCATCTCTTGGAGGATCATCATACTATGTTACCTTTATCGACGACTCAACGAGAAAGGTATGGGTTTATTTTCTGAAACATAAATCTGAAGTTTATACTACTTTTAAGAAGTGGAAAGCCTTGGTGAAGACTGAAACATGTTTGAAAATTAAGTGCTTGAGATCACATAATGGAGGGGAATATGAGGACAATGAGTTTAAGAAATATTGTGCAGAAAGTGGAATTAGAATGGAGAAGATTGTTAGAAAGACACCTCAACAGAATGGCGTTGCAAAACATGAATAGAACTTTGAATAAACGTGCTAAAAGTATAAGGATACATGCTGGATTACCAAAGATGTTTTAGGCAGATGCACTTAACACTGCAGCATATCTAATTAACCATGGTCCATCTGTTCCATTGGATAGAGAGTTACCAGAAGAAGCTTAGAGCAGTAAAGAGGTAAATCTTTCTTTTTTGAAGGTATTTGGTTGTGTTTCATATGTGCATATAGATTCTACTGATCGAAGTAAACTTGACCTGAAATTTGTTAAATGTACTTTATTGGGTATGGCATTGATCAATTTGGTTATCGATTTTGGGATGATAAAAATCAGAAAATAATTAGAAGTAGAGATGTCATATTTAATGAGAAAGTAATGTATAAAGATAGGGATAAGTTTGCATCTAATCTGAATCTATTACTTGTCATGAGCATGTTGAGTTAGACGAGATTAGTGAGAGTGATTTGAATAGTAGGATTTAGAATAATTCTGAAAATCTTATTCCACAAACTAAGCCACATACTTTTATTGCTAAGTTGAGATGGTCAGAAAGAGAGTCTAAACCTACACAGCGTTGGTCTCCATCTTTACATTATTTGTTATTGTCTGATGGGGGTGAACCTGAAAGTTATGATTCAGCTTTGCAGGTTGATGATTCAATTAAGTCGAAGTCAGCTATATAGGATGAAATGGATTCACTCATGGCAAACCAGACATAGGAGTTGACTGAATTACCAGCGGGTGGGTAAGAAAGCTTTGTACAACAAGTGGGTTTACAGGGGAAAACAGGAACATGATGGGAGTGAACGGTACAAGGCTAGATTGGTTGCAAATGGATTTCAGCAAAAGGAAGGAGTTGACTACATTGAAATTTTTTATCCGGTTGTGAAGTTGACCACTATTAGATTGGTGCTAGGAATTGTGGTTGCTGAAGATTTGCATCTTGAGCAGATGAATGTGAAGCCGGCTTTTCTCCATGGTGATTTAAAGGAGGAAATTTACATGAAGCAACCTGTAGCACCCCATTTTTGACTGCCTTTAAGCCTTGGGCACCATCGATTTGATCACCCAATGATAAATTTATACGCTTGTCCGAGTGCTCAATGTCCTCAACAAGAAACCTCAGTTTTGAGCTTCAAAAAACCCACAACTTTTTGGCCTTGTTTTTGGACCAAACAACAGTTTTTCAAATCTGACTATCTGGGTGCCTGCAGACCCACTAGTGACTCCAGCCGCCCACTATTGGTGGCTGACCACTCCCTTTTAATGGCCTGCCAGCCACTTATGCCTGCAAACCCACTAGTGACTTCAGCTGCCCATTTTTTGGGCCTACCGGCCACTTGTGTAAAATTTCAGATATTTTTGCTAGCTGTGCCAGCTGTCTCCACAGATGCATGCACTGCCTTAGCTGTACCTGTATGGATATTTCTGAGGGTCTCTTATATATTTCTATATATAGATGACTCTCTCTCAAAATTTAGGGTTAGAAAAAAAATTTGGAACAAAAGTTTGGAAAATATTTCTCTCTCTACAATTCTCTCTCTCCGTTGCAACTTCTATACCCTTTGCTTAGACACTCTAAACCAAACCTTAAAGGTTCTTTTCTGAGGTGTTTGAGCTTGTGTTTTAGCTCTTGAGGGCGTGGAATTGTTGGTTTGTAACTCAAAAGGATACTCTCCCTCAAGAGGTATAATTCTTTGCTTTCTTCCCTTATTTATTTATTCTCTTTATCTACTACTTTTGGGCTGTTTTTACCCTGTTTGCTATGGACTGAAGCTTGTGGTCTAAAGCCATTAAGGGTGGAGGAGTGGATCACCCCTCTTTGACCCTTGTTTCCTAGGCTTTTACCCTTGTGTTTCCCATCTTTTCATCATCTTTTTTTGAGCTTTTTACCCTTGAATTTTATAGTTTTTTAGAGGCTAAAAATCATGTTTTGAAGTCCTAAAAATGGAGGGGTTAGCCTCCCCTCCTTGTGCTTGTGTGCTAGTTTTAATCCCTCAACATTTTAGCTTGTTGTTGTAGCTACTTTTGTCTTCATTCTAGCACTTTTTTTTGACTGTTTTAGGATTGTTTTTAGTTGTTCATTTCATTCATGCTTTGCATTGCATGCTTGTAGTGTAATCGTCCTCATAGGTTTGGTGTTTTAGGCATTAGACACTAACCTCTTGAGTTGATAGCATTTATTTAGTGCTTTCCATACTTGTGTACATCCCTAATCATCTTTGCACCTGTAGACCGCCCGGAACTCCGCTCTGCGCGTGAGGGTGTGAATTGTAGTTCTAGCTACTACAGTTCAGACTCCTGTCATGGTTCTGAATCTAATCTTACAAAGTGCAATATAAGACTGATAAATCACCAAATAGTCAAAATCCGACAATTGGTTTTGAAAAATCAATTTTGAATCGAAAAGTGCCAAACATGGACTGCTTTGCCAAATTTCAGAGTCGCCACCTAAATATTTTATTTTGGGAAATTTAGGAAACCCTGACTCGTGCCTAAGGCCACGTGTCCATCATCACCAAAGTTGCCTCGGCTCGGGAACTTGGGTACGAGAGGGGAAGGTCCTGAAATGAGCACCCCCACTCGCCCGATCAAAGATCGGCCTCTACTAACATGATACATTGTTTTTGTAAACACATGTGTTCCTATTCTAATTTATTAGCTAGCTTACTATGTGATGCGCACAGCATACAAGTATAGACTCAATCACGCAGATTAGAACAAAACAATTAATGTTTGTTTTTGAAAGTGGTTTGAAGGTGCTACTCGCAAGTAGGCTAAGACGCGGATTTGCCACCCTCAAGTGGGCTTAGAAAAACATGATTTTGCCACTTCAAGTGGGCTTAAAACTCATAATCATCGAGTTGTTCCAATTCAGGCAATCAAACCTTCACCCACAGGCATTCACGCAGTTAATCATTTAAGCAAGTAGCCTCATGGAAAGCATGCTATCATGGCAGTCACTTGCACATGTGCAAGGATGCTAAAGCGTAAAAACTTACCTAGTACTCTGAGCCAAAACAAAAGCTAGTTGGTAATCATGCATGATCCTAGCTATGTCAAGAATGTCTAATGCAACACATGCAAAATGCAACTAAGATAGGCCCGGCTATTCTAAGATGTCATGTGAATGCAACTAGATAACATGTATTCAAATTGGTATTGAAAAACAATGTAGTTTGTATGATGCGCCGAGCACGGTGCATGCAAGACAGATGAATGGATGCACGCATACAAACATAAGTATGCTAATCGAAATATGCCCTAAACTAACCATCGAAAGATGATAAGTAAAAGGGAGAAAGACGTGGGGTTGGAAGACATGCATCATACACACGCACACTTATTACAACAATTGGCCCTCTCGATGGAGGATTCGAATGAATCAACTAACAAGCTATGCTAAGCTAATTAATTATAAATAAACTAATTAACTACTTTAGCTAATTAATTACAAACCGAATTGAATAAAATAGCTAACTTCTTCTAAGCTAATCAAAAGCAAATAAATGGCCTAAGGATGAGGGACAAGCATGCTCGGTCGCGTCCTCTCGGAAATCCACTACCGTGCCTCATGATGCTTCTATTTGCACACTTTCTGTACTTCTGAAAATTCTAAACCACCTTAGGAATATGCTGAGGGGTGGTCGGCCAAGAAGAATGGCCATCAGCCAGAGTTTATGACTATCGGCCAATTCTGATAGCCGATTGGCAGGCTAGATGGCCGGTCGGCAGCTCTGATGGCCAGTCGGCCACTGCTTCCTGCAATTTCCTCTTTTGCTGCAACAAAGCACTAACAGAGGCATGGCAGTGTATTTGCAAGAAAATGTATACGTAACTGCACTCTTTATCATGTCTTAAGCTCAAAGGAGTGTAGTGCTCGGCTCTCGAGCCACTAATCACGCATCTCAATGCATGATGGCCAAAGAAGCCGAGTTGCACAAATCAATGTCAATGAATGCATACAAATAACACATAAGACTCGATGAACCTCCACCTTATCATACATGATCAAAGGTGTCGGTGACATAAGGAACGAGACACGTTTCATCACTTTGAGTATGAAATGTGCGACACTCGTGTTTGGATCGACGTCCAACCCAAACACAATGCAATATACACAACATGCTAACACAATGCAATGCAATAACAGGCAAACATAATGCAATGCAACAACATGCAAACACAATGCAATGCAACAACATGCAAACAACATGGGCATGGCAAGGGCTATGTAATACAAAACTCAATGGACCAAACCAACCTCAAACAAGCCTCATGCATGCCAAGACGATGGCCAAAACATGCTGAAAATGAAGTCCAAAAGCAAATACAAGCATGCATACACATTGGTTCATAAACAAGGCATGAAGACACAACTCTCAAACACATTGAAGGAGTGGAAAATGTGAAAGTGTGGCAATGAAATGTGTTCTGAAATCATGTAAGGAATGATGCCAAATCATGCACATAACACAAGCATAACATGCTAAGAGGCTCAAAGCTTAAGGCTAGCAAAGGGACTTACACCATGGCCATATCAAGCATGCCCCAAAGGGCTAAGGTGACTCAAAATAGTCTCAAGGCAAGTCAAAACAATGCTAGAAACATGCTTAAACATAGCCAACATGTGCTAGAATTAGAGGCATGAAGCATGGAGCATACAAGGCCAATGAGGAGGATTACACTACACCTACCAAAACCAAGCATGAAATGACTTCACCAACAAAAATCAGAGTTATATTATGGCAAAATAACACCCAAAACACAGTGAAATGGTAGCCCAAAAGCTTAGGCAAGATGGCATACATATTGGCTCATGTTTAAGGCATAAAGCACCAACCCTCCAAAGCATTGAAAGAGTGAAAGATGTGAAGGCATGACCACACTACACACACTGAAATCACATACCAAATGATGCTAAATCATGCAAATAGCCCAAACAATGCATGCTAGTGACTTGGAAACTCAAAGCTAGTGAACAAGATTGCACTATGACTATACAAAGCAAGACATGCATGACCAAAACAACTTCAAACAGAGCCTAAGCATGGCAAAACATGAGTAAAAGCTTGCTGGAGTGGAGCCAAAAGCATGCTAAAATGATGGTCCAAAGCATGATGCATGTTAAGGCTATAGGGAGGATTGCACTACAAGTGCAAGGAGCATGCAAGAGGCAATCAAACCAAGCCAAAATAGAGCTATATCATGTTAAAATAAGGCCTAAGGCATGCTGAGATGGAGCCAAAACATGCTAGAAAGACATGCTACTTTGATGAGCCATCAACACAAGCAAACAAGAGAAGAGGAGGCGGGGACAACCCCTTCCTATTTTGGGCTTCAAAACCACATTTCTACCACTGAAAATCCACTGGATTTCAATGGTGAAGAGGCCAAACAAAGGTGATCCAAAGGCCTAAAAGAGATGGCTCAAAACAAGGCCAAATAAGGCACAAAAGGGGTAGACCACCCCCAACACCAAAGAGGCCTCAAACAAACACTTTTAATACTTAAAAATAAAGCTTTTTATAGTTGAAAGTTAAGCCAAAAGAAGCATGGAAATAAGGCCAAATAAGCTATGAAAACAAAGCTTTAAAGGGGTAAGAGACTCTCCCTTGAAGAACCACTTTAGAACAACAATTTCAGAGGCAAAAACCAAGCTTAAACCACTCAAATGCAACCTCTAGGAACCTCAGCTCAGTAGTGAAGGTGTTTCACTAGGTGTTTGTGTGCAAAAGTGTGAAAAAATGACACTTTTGAGCACAAACAAGCACAAATATAGAGACAGAGGAAGAAATATAGAGAGAGATATATGCTTTGTATCTCCAATTTTCAGAACCTCTGGAAAGGGAGAGGGACCTCCCTTCTTATAGAAAGCACAAGCCAAAGCTTCCTTAGCAAGCTAAAACTTGTTTGAATCCATCCATACACGTGTATGGAGGATACACTAAGTGATCAACAACTGGTACCAGCTGGAAGAAAAATATTTGCAAAAGCAGAAAAAGGGGTCTCGACCAAAAAAATGGCCGACCGGCCATCAGAGGTGCCGACCGGCCACCACTGATGGCTGATGGGAAGAAGGAAAGGCCGATAGGCATGAGGCCTGGCCGATGGGTTGTAAGGCTGGCCAACAAGCCACCCCCTTCCCTTAGAAACAAAGCCACAAGCTCTTGGTCCACAACCAAGCACAAAACAGACAAGTTGAGAGGCTCTAAGGCAAGGCATGCAGCCGAGACCTTCAGAAACTCAAAACAAACACAAGCATGGATGATCATCGAGTGTTCAAACGATGACGTCCAAGTCTTGAGGACGGTCAAAAATGGGGTGTCTACAGCACCTCTCTCATTTCTTGGCTTTTTCCTTGCCTTGAGAGTTGTTTCAAACCAATTATTTGTTTAAGCTTGAGATAGAGATTGTTGTGCTTAATGGTTTAATCTCTTCGGAGGTTCATTACTAACGGCATGACATCTCTCTCATACCTAAAACAACACTTGGTTTGACACTTCCCTCTTTTAGTGGACTTAAAGCTCATTATTGGACTTAATTGATTAATGAATGGAAGGTAATTTAAAAGGGATAATCAATGGTTTAAAAATGGAGTAAGATTAATAAATAGTTTCGATTCAATCGGATGTTAATTGAACCTATTGAATCTTGAGTCGTTTCATACTTGTTAGTGATGAAAATGGTTCAAGAATCAAGGTCAACCCTTTCCCTTGATCAATCCATGATATGGAGGAGGTTTTGAAAGTCTTTTATTGTGTATTTATCGAGATTGTATCCCTTGGTTCGTAAGTCATCACGCAATGAAATTGTGTCGATTGATCGCTTGTGAATGAAGCCTACCCCTCCTTTGATCTGTCTGATGATAAGGAGAGACAGAGTGGACAAACATCCCCTGAGAATGCTTTGTTTGTGCTATGTTTATTTTCTGTCAAAGCAGGAGAAACCCAACATTAGTGGCCGGCAGACCACCTTTACTGGCCGGCAGGCCACTACTTCTGGCCTGTCGACCATTTTTTCCAGCCAGACAATGTCCCTTTTTTCCTGTAAAACAGAGTAAAGGTTGAGGCAAAAAAACAATGCAGTCTCCTAACTGTGCAACAGAAGCATTCCGGCAGCAAAACGGAGAGCATTTTTGGGTGGAAAATCCGTGTGCATACATGAGTCATCCCTCGTATCTTGGGGCTCGTTAAATTATGCTTGTAGTAGTTAATTACTTAATTAGTTTAAATTAGACTAATTTAATGTGGTACTGTAGCCAATTAATTAGTTTAAACTCTAATTTGTAATAATTAGTTAAAGTAGCTAGTTATTTTTTCATTGTAATTAATTAATTAGTTCCAATTTGTAATAATTAGCTAGCATAGTTCATTTAATTAATTTGGTTTATAATAATTAATTATCTTAAATTAGTTAGGACATTTATTTGGACCCTCCTGAGCGAGGGTAACAATGTAATAACGTATATGTCTTCCAACCCCACGTCTTTCTCCCTTTTATTTACCTGCTTATGATGGATAGCTGAGAGTATCATGTTTCTTTTAGCAATTTCCATGCTTTGCATCCATGTGTCTTGCATGCATATGGCTCGGTTCATCATTCTAACAAGCATTGTAGTTTAAATACTCCTTTGAAAACGTGTTTAAAACCGCATGCTAACAAATTGATCCACATGCCATATTAGTAGCCGAGCCTATTAACTGCATGTTGCATGTGTTGCATTAGGCATATTCCATTAGTTAGGATCATGCATTTTTCTAACTATTTTCTCTCTTTTGGCTTGCCTCAGGAATTGGGGTGAGCTTTTATTGCTTTAACATATCGCATGCGTGTGCGTGTTGCCATGATAAGCATGATTACCATGAGGCTAAGTACTTAATTGATATACTTGCTTGAATGCCAGTGGATGAAGGATAGTTGCTTAAATTGGGATAATTTGATGAATGTATATAGGAGATCACTTTTTCAAGTGGTACATATTCAAAACAAATTTCAAACAAATATGAAATCAAATGTTCCAATTTTTACAAATTAGTCTATACTTGTGTGCAACACATAGTAAGTTGACCTAATAATTGAAACAAGAGTATATAATGTAGATAAAAACCATATCATAATTAGTAGAGGCCGATCTTTTGATCAGGCAAGCGGGGGTGCTCAATTCATGACCTTTCCTTTTCGTACCTAAGTTCCCGAGCTGAGACACTCTTAGTGATGATGGACACATGGCCTTTGGCATGAGTCTCGGGTTTCCTAAATTTTCCTAAAAATATTTAGGTGGTGACTCTGTATCTGGCAAAGTAATCCATTTTCGGCATTTTGATTCAAAAATTGATTTTCTAAAAGAATTGTCGGATTTGGACTCTTTTGTGTTTATCTATTTCACATTGCACTTGTGGAATCAAATTCAGAACCATGGGAGTCTGAATTGCAGGGCTAGTGGTATCCGAAAGGAGCACGAAAAGTTAAGCTATAGTTTTTGGTGACTCCACTGGGGAAATTAGAACTTGACTTGAAGTTCATGGTATGTAATTTTATCTACACTTATATGTTCTTTGCATTACATTTACATTGGTGCGCCTAAGACACTGTGTTTGCCAACAAATATTCCTGGACGGTTTGTCGGAGGCTTGCCCAAAAGCTTGCCAAAAGGCTGATCGGTCGTGGGCTCTGCCATGTTGGGAACCCAACCCTTGGATCTGGACTATCGCTGTATCGTTTGATCCTCCTTTCACTTCTCGGTGCTAGGTGTGAGAGGTATATTAGGTAGTCTTGCTAAGGTACCCTTTTGACCATTTGGCTTAGTTGCATATAGAAAAGCCATAGAGACTGTTCCAAACTAGGACATGATGCTTATTCGAATGCAGGATTGCATGAAACTACTTGATTGAAATCGTGAACCCTAGTTCCTAATGAAACTAGGACATGGTAACCCTCCCCCCTCATAGCAGTGTTTTAGCTCTCTTTAACCGATATGTGTTTCACAGTAAAACTGTACAGGAATGTGCATATCAGTTGCACAGTTGGTATCCGTTTTGGGACAAAATTCAGTGTGGAGTACAAGTCCTATAGCTTTGATCATATCTGTGTTGATAAAACATCTTAGCTGAGGTACTTTTGCGGTTTCTGATTGCTGTTCTTTTACTTTATTTCTTCTTACTAGGTAGTTTAAAACCATAGCTTTAAAAGGTTTGGATATTCCCCAAGCACTCTGGACCCGAGTCAGAAGACTTTGCAAAGTCGAATATCTTGTTCGGGGATAGCCCGTGTTTGCCTCACTATCACCGGTTATAAGATAGAGAAGGATTAGGCATAATTCACCAGTGCAGTTTTTACAGCAATCACCATTCAACTCACCTGTGTTTAGTCCAGTTCGAGAACAGTTGCTTACTTTCAATCCAGCTCAAGACCAGCCACCTGTTCAAATGACACAATATCCTCCGGCCAATATGGAAGAACTAATACTCTAGTTATAGAAAACAGTAGAAGCATTATAGGATGACACAGCTCGTCAGGCCGAAGTTGTTGCCCATTAGACCGAGGTCATCACAAGGTTATAGCAACAGCAGCTGGCCGCGGCCTCTGCCTCTCATGTACCCACCATAGCTATCCCCGCGCTCGGTGCCACTGCTAATATTGCCATTGCTTAAGATCCACAAACCCAGGGTAATCCAGTTTTCTCGATCCCACCAGAACCCATTCCGGTCCAGGCTTCCAAAGCCCCTGTTTATCAGATTGAGGCCCCGTTCGAGTTCGAGGTTGATCTCACTGCACTCAAGGTCAATTCCATTCCAGACGTAGAGGATGGTTATACTAAGTCAGCAGTTACGTTACCCGAGCAATTCAAGATGTCGCACATTGACCATTTTGATGGATACAAGGATCCAATGGTTCACCTACGGTAGTTTTCAGACATCCTGCGGCCAATGGACTTGACTAGGCTGCAGAAGCTATCCCTTTTCGGTCAGACTATATTGGGCATAGCGGCCATCTCATATGCTAAGCTGGAAGATTCAGTGAAACAAAATTAGGACAAATTAGCCGAGTCCTTCATGGCTCAGTACTCTTACAACACTCAAATCGAGGTCACAACCCGCGATCTTGAGGTGACTCGTCAAGAGCCAAAAGAAGGATTTTCTGAGTTTGTGACAAGGTGGAGGGCCAAAGCCTCGATAATGACCATTCGACCTTCGAAAAAGGATCAGATAAGGATGGTTGTCCGGAATCTGCATGGCAAGTTGCTACAGAAGATGATTGTTTTACCTTTATTTACGTTTACAGAACTTCATGAAATGGGATTACAAATCGAGGAAATTCATAGGACGGTTTATTTCCAAATTAACCTTGACTTGTGAACCGTTGTTTGGTCTCCTGAAAAAAGGAAAGAAATTTCGACGGAATGATCAATGTCAGTTTGCCTTTGAGCAGGTCAAGCAGTACCTCCATAATCCACCTGTGTTGTCACCGCCAGAGCTAGGAAAGCCTTTGATTTTGTACTTGTCAGTGACAAATTCAACTATGGGGTGCATGCTCGCTCAGGAATCTGAAGATTGGGTGGAGAAAGCCATCCATCTACTACTTGAGCAAGAAGATGCTGGATTATGAGACCCACTACACTCCCCTCGAAAAAGCTTGCTTTGCCTTGGTATGGGCTACTAGGAAGTTGAGGCACTACTTGTTAGCTCACTCTATAATCCTGGTTTTAAGATTAGATCCTATCAAATATCTCTTTGGGAAACCAGCACTCTCTCCGAATTTGATCTCAAGTATGTCATGCGCAAATCAGTTAAAAGGAGAGCAGTGGCGAAATTCCTAACAGATCACCTGGTAAAAGGAGATAAGGTAATGGAATACTTGTTCCTAGATGAAGATATTCTGTAAGTCGAAGAGGAAACTTGGACGATGTACTTTGACGGAGCGTCCAATCAATATGGTTATGGGATAGGTGTGTTGCTGATAGCACCTTGATGACTCCTATATACCCCTAGCCTTCAAACTCCAATTTAAGGTGTCCAACAATGAAGCAGAGTATGAAGCGTGTATTGCTGGTTTGGAAGTCGCCCTAGAACTAGGGGTAACAAGATTGGATGTCATTGGGGACTCAAATTTGGTTGTTTCTCAAGCAAATGGTGACTGGCAAGTCAAAGAAGAGAAGATAAAGGTTTACTATCAGACCCTAGATATGCTGATTTTGAGGTTTGAAAAACTAACATTTACACACCTGCTGAGGGAGAACAACCGGTTCACTGATGTTTTAGCAACTCTATCTTCTATGGTAGACATCCTGCTTGGAGTCAAGATACGTCCAATAATTATCCAACAGAAATACATGTTGGCCTACGAGACCATCGCCGCAATAGATGAAGTGCAAGACAGAAACCCTTGGTATTATGATATTTGGAACTTCTTGGAAAAGGAAACATACCAACCAGGGGAAAATGCCAAAGACAAACGAGGTATACGGCGTCTGGCCACCCAATACATCATTTGTAGAAATAAGTTGTACAAAAGAGGTCATCTGGGAATGCACAAGCTATGTGTGGAAGAAGAGGAATTAAAGCGCCTTATGGAGACTATCCACGGAGGAGAGTATGAGGCACATATGAATGGTATAATGTTAGGCCGAAAGATCCTCAGACAAGGCTATTACTAGTCAACTATGGAGGAGGATTGTATTGGCTTTGCACGATGATGCCACAAATATCAAATCCATGCTAATCGCATGAATATCTTGCCGTCAAAGTTGTACAACATGACTTCGCCATGGCCTTTCTTAGTCTGGGAATTGATGTTATTGGTGCAGTTACGCCGAAAGGGTTGAATGGGCATGAGTATATCCTAGTGGCGATTGACTATTTTACAAAGTGGGTGGAAGCTCAATCCTATGCTGTGTTGAAGGCGCCGCACGTGGCCAAGTTTATCAGAAACAACATCATCTGCTGGTACGGGGTTTTGAATGAAATCATATCAGATAACGGCTCACACTTCAAGAAAGAGGTGGTGGATCTGCTTGAGAAGTATAATGTGACTTTTCATAGGTCATTGACATATAGACCACAAACCAATGGAGCTGTTGAGGCTGCTAACAAGAATATTAAGAACATCTTACTGAAAATGGCGGAAACATATAGGGACTGGCAGGATAAACTGTCGTTTGCACTTTGGGGATACAGAATGTCAATCCGAACATCCATTGCGGTAACCCCCTATTCATTACTATATGAGATGGAGGCCATTCTGCTAATTGAAATTGAAGTGTCGTCGTTGCGAATTATGGCTAAGTGTTAGATAGCAGAGGTGGATTGGCAACAAAGCAGGTTTGAGAAATTAATGTTGTTTGATAAGAGGAGGCTGAAGGCATTATACCATGTTCAGGGCTACCAATGCAGGATTGCTAGGGCTTTAACAAGAAAGTGAAGTCTAGAAATCTCAGGGAAGGAGACATGGTGCTGAAAGACAATTGGCCTAATTGGACTGGTCCTTACATCATCAAGTCTATCTGGTCAAGAGGGGCGATTATTCTCATGGACCTAGATGGCTTGGAGTTTTCACAGCCGATCAACATGGACAAGTTGAGGAAATATTACCATTGAGAGGCTCGCTAGGCTGAAAACCCGGAAGGGCGACCTAGGCAAAAGTTAGAGCATGGAAAATTAGAAACAAAGAAAAACTGAGCTCGCAAGGTTGAAAACCCTAAAGGGAAACTTTTGCAAAAGTTAGAGCGCAAAAAGAGAGAGTTAATGCTCGAGTGAACTAGAACCGAACTACGTAGGGCCTGATTCCCATCTTTGGGATACGTAGGAAACTTCATCCTAAAGTTCGGTCATAACCATCTCCAACTCAACTGTCTTGTCCATTTGTCTGATTAGGTCATCTTTGTTCATTATCTGTGAGCTTGGTTGTGATCTTCATTTTGAGAAGAAGACCCGGTGTACAATGCAGAGCAGTGGTGGTGTGCAATCAGGGGTAACTATGATCTTTTGATTTAGGGTTGTGCAGCTTGAGGACTGATTCTATGTGTGTCAGGCAATGATCATTTTTTTCGAAAATGGTTTTGAAAAATTTTAATAAAATTTGTTTTTTCTCAAAATTTTACCTTTTACAACTTAGACCATTTTGGCACCAAAAGGACAATTTTTTAGTGCTTACAACTTTAATTTCATTGATTTCAACACAAGTACATTTTCTAACTCTGTGATTTGAATCAAAGTTGCTTTTACATCATAAAACTTGAAAAGAAAAGTCAAAGTAATAAACTAGGGGCATAGATAAGTCAGGTATTCCTGCATCCTTTGCTCGTACTTATGGAAGTCTCTACAGCTAAAAGGGGCTCGACTTGTGCCTTATCCTCGAGCCAAGCCAAGCACTTGCTAGAAAGGGCATAACTGAAACTAAGGGCAGGGGCCAGAAGCTCTCTCGTCCTCCAGGCAGCAAGGTACCGAGCCAGGTGTAAAGTACGAATAGGGAAGAAAGCTAGGTATTCTACCCCCTTATCTGAACGGGTTTGATTATGCCCGAACTGGCATCTAAACCGGAAAGGAAAGTAAAACACAGAGTGTGTGAGGCCAATCAACTGCATACTCGACTGTCGAGACATGTTGTAGTTTATCTCAGTCAGATTAAGCCAGGGGCAATGCCAAGCTATGTCAGTTGCAGCTCTGTTGCAAATCCAATTGCACCACCATCTCTTATTGGAAAAGTCCACTAGTCGCTAGCGGAAGAAATAAACTCAAGTTGAATACTCAGGGCAGGGGCCAACCACTTTTAGCATGCCCATAAGACATACTTGGGAAGAGATAAAATATAAGAGAGATTAAAGAATAGAGAGATGTGCGCTGAGGGAAAAGAGAGAAAAAAGGGCAGAGAAAAATATAGCGTGAGTGCCAAGCAATGTGAGCATCATAGATGAAAAAAGGGTGAAAAATAATACCTGGAGCAGTAGTGGACTCCCCATAAACCTGGTGGTCTCTTGCCATGAAAAACATCTAAACCCATTAGGGTCTTAGCCAGTGTCAAACCAATGCAACTCTTACCCTCTTTTAGACATTGGGCCACTTCGATCAACCGAATGTTGGCTCCGCTGTAACTAGGGGCAAGAAGAAAATGTGCAAGCATGTATAAGTAGAGGGCATGTTGCCTAAAGCCTTGCCAGAGAAAGTCACCTCTGTCTTCGATGTCAGAAAACTGATGAATCAAGTTGGGTATATCTAGCTCCCTATCATGAGCCAAAGACCAAGCTTTGTGCAAAGTGAACCACACATCCGCTCCAAAGCCTGGGCATGGCCAAAACGGGGCTGAAGTATGATTTCCTCATCGCGTCGGGATTCCATCAATGCTTGAAATTCTTCAAGAGTTGGGCACATTTCCTGTGCGCCTAAGCGAAATACATGTGTAATCGGGTCCCACTATCGGACTACGACATAGAGGAATGGAGAACAAAGTGGAGTATGACTCAATGAAAAAAGCGCCTTTATGTCGAAACCTCAGAAATTTACCTTTTCCGTGCCGTCTAAAGTGGCTATCCAATACATGAGCTTTTCAGCAAGGAAGATCTCCGTTTACAAAGAAAACAATAGCTAAAATGAGATTCTGGAGAAGAAATCACGAAGGAAAACCTTTTGTAGAAGATAAGGCTGTGAGTGGAGGCCAGCTATCAGCCATCTGGTGGAGTATCACAAGTGGCCGGCCGCGCACTTGTGGGCCTGGCAGTTTTGGCAGTCTGTTTTTGTCTTGATCTTTGTGTTTTAAGGTCTTGTTTTGAGTCTTTTGGTTTTAGCAAGTGTAAGTACCTGAGTTTAAGTTGTTTTTACTTTGTTTTTTATTTATTGAGTTGTATTTTGTGTTTTGGTTATTGGTCAGCTCATTTTCTGATTAAGAACATCGTTCCAAAACAAGTCTATTCCATTGCCATCTAATGTGGAGCTCATGGTGCAAGAAAACAACTAATCTTTTCATAAAAATTGCGAGGTTTTATTCCGATCATGGTTTTTACAAAAGTGAGTACAAGTTTTCGAAATCAAAATTAACAACTTATCTAAAGCTATGCATGTGCTAAACTATAAAAGAAAAGAAACCAAGTAAAAAAGTACCCAAAAAAAATCGGTGCTAGTTATCTTAAGCTCGAGAGGCCTTCTTCATCCTTTTCCTCGAAGGGGACTCAGGGGCACTATCTCCATCAGCATTGCTGTCAGAATCAGACTCTGAGCCAGTTTCGGTGTCATCTCTACTCCCTGATCCCGAACTAGCATCATCGTCCCCGATCTCAAACTCAAAGCGTCGGCTTACTGCCTTATCGGAGTCACTAGTCTCAGTATCATCACCACTCAAAATTGGCTCCGAGGAACTGCTCTGGCCTCGAGCACCCCTATCTCTGCCTCGACCTCGGTGCTCATCTCGGCTATGTGCTCGGGCCTGTTTACCTCTCTTTCCTGCCGTTGGGGGAGGTACTGTCAGTGTTGGTGCTGGTGCTACCGTTGCTGCTAGTGCCTGTGGCACAAATGGGATCTAAAAAACAAGTGTCAACACGTCAGATACAATGTACGCATTGTCATTACCGAATGCAGTATGTGGAATGAATGTAGTATCCACATTGAGTATCGTATGCAAAATGAGTGTCATGCAAAAACCAGATCTAACCTGGGTATAGTGTGTCAGTGTAGTTGGAGGTAGTGTCAAAAGGCATATCAGTGTATCAGTAGGAATAATATAGTATGGTATATAATAGGGTTAGCAGTGAAATGTGTGCCGAAATATGAGAAAATAACTAAATACCGTGGAGACCAAGCAGCGTCTCTCTCCTCTATACCATGCGTATAAGAGAAGCAACCAGCTCGATGAGGCCCTCTGTGTACTCTGTGGGTGCCTGCAAGTGCATTTGAATGATCAACATTTGGAATAATCAGTACCTAAAAAAAGAAAGTGCGGATTGCAAGCTGTAAAGTGCGGTCCATACCTGAGGTGCGCCTCGAGCTATGACATACCCGTGCCCTGCCTATGCTGGCTTAATCGAAATCTGATAGGCTGTCCTAGTCGGCCGCCAACATATAAACGCAGTAGGAATCGCCGACCAATCGGCAACCTGCACAACGGGAGGGGCCCCTCTAGTATTGGCCTCGGGCACCTGAGCAGTCTCACCAGCCAAAGGAGCACCTGCTGCCTTGCCCGCGTGAACTCTAGTCAAGGGCGGCATGAAATGAGTCTGGATGAAAGTTGCATAATCGCCTTCAGCTCTGAAATAGTCAGCATCAAGTCCTACCATGTACTGAATAATCGCCTCAGCTGAGAGGCTATCAGCTATCCTCATAGATGCTAGTGGCAGCATGGGAACAACTGGGGCAAATAAGCCCAAGGTCTGGTGGACAAATCACTCTCCTAAGAACCAGGCCCAGCAGAATGTGCCCTCTAGCAAGATCTGATACTGGGAGGTGCCCCAAGCCCTGGCATACTGGCCTCTAACTCCAGCTGGCATCATTGCTCAGAGCTGCCAGGTGATCTGTAAATAGAGAATGTACGAGTCAATAATTGCCGTTAGTTATCAGAGTATGAATCAGAATACAAGTAGAAATGACCGTGAGTTTCGGATTATTTCACGAGCAGCCACTGTATCGAAGTATCAGCAGTAAAAGACAGATGTCATATTGTCGCGACTTCGACGCCAGCACCGGTCGTCATATCATTGCGAGTAAGGCACGGCTGGAGGGATCTCATCCACTGGCTCTAGAGCAAGAGCAAGGAAATAAGAATAAACCCACAATTACAAGAAAAGTTCAACAGTGTTATCAACAATGCATGAACAGATACAGAAAGTGCAAAGCAGAAAGCACAATGCATGAATAGATATAGAAAGTACAAAGCAGAAAGCACAATGCATGAACAGATATTGAACAGAAAATGTAAACCAAAAAGCATAAGTAACAGAATCGAAGGTACAATGCATACCTCCAGGCTCTCCAGTAGCCTCCCACCCTCTCTCCCTTCAAGTGGGAAGTCGAACTCATATAGCTGTAGAGAGTAGCGAGGCAGGCTCTGCCCCAGTCATAAAACCAGACCTAGGGTAGGGTCACAAGGGTGCTCAGCAAGTATAAACCCATGGTGTTCCACTTGTTCACGAATAGGGTGGTACCGAGACGCAATATCAAGAAAGCCCCGAGCATACTACTCTGTCTCCTCCTGCATCCCGAGCTGACTTCCACGGAAGTGCTCGGAGAACCAGCTGTATTTCACCATAGCTAGCCTGTATAGAGGTGGCCTCACTCCAAGCAGGTAGATCCAGGCCGCTTCCCACTCATCCATATCCATGTTAAATGGGATCGGATCACCCCATACTCCTAAGCCTGTGATCATCGAGAAGTCGTAAGTGGTCATCGTCATCTCCCTATTGAAAGAGAAGTGAAAGGAGTTGGTAGTGTCCCCCCACCTCTCTACTAATGCTCTGAGGAGGGCCCAACTAGCCATATGCCGTGAGAGCCCGGCAAAGAATAAGACAAAGCCAGCCTCATCAACAAGGTCGCGGACCTCGGGCGGGAGCTTGTGATACCAATCTCTTGCCGTCACTGCCCCGTAACCCCTACAAGAACGGGGACCCTCCTGTGGCAAAGAAAGAGCGAATAAGATGAAAAACAGTAATAAAAGAAGAATCAGATAAAAGAAAGTGTAAGAAATACAGTCAAATGAAAGGCAGGAGAGCATGAAAATAATGTTTGTACCTTAGTAGCGCCATAGGAAAAGTGGGAGTTCGGCTCTCTCAACAAGATATCCTTTGGCATGTCATCAGCAAAATCCTCGAAGCGCATCATGCCTCCAGGTGCCATCGTGTGCATGCAGGGGTGGTAAGTCACTGGATCAAAGGGCCTCACTTGCAATGGTAGTGGCTCAGGCTCGAGCCCTGGAGCAAACTCTGCCTCAAAATTGGCGTCAACATCCTCCGCCGCCCCATCGGCCTCAGCAACCCTCGGCTCCTCAATCTTGGCAGGGGATGAAAGTGCATGTGGAACCTCAGGAGGGTTGTCATCATGACGAATGCCATCTACCATCTGAAAATGGGTGAAAAGTGGGTGGAAAGATGGAGAAAATGTGGAAAAAAAAGAGAAAACTTGGAAAAAGTGAACCCTAGGAGAGAGAAAATGGGAGAAAAAGTCAAAACCCAGGGAAGTTCGCAAAACCCAAGAGTAACTCGAGGGGAATAAGCTTGAAGTGTTCAAAATTCAAGAAACTCAATGAAAATAAAATCTAATCGGTTCAAAGTGAAGAGGATCAAAGAGGTTTTACGAATAAAGTTTGCGTGGGGAGTTAGAAAATGTGTGTAAAGCACAAATCTAAAGAGAAGAAGCACCTAGAGAGAGAGGGGAGAATTTTCGGACTTAGGTGTGTGGGGAAATGAGGTGTGGTGGTGTATTTAAATAGACCCAAGCCGAAATTCCATTTTTGCGTTTTTAAATAGACCCAAGCCGAAATTCCATTTTTGCCTCTAGTTTGCATTAGGGGTTGACAAACCCATTTTGTGGTCGGCAAGTCTTCTTTGTGGTCCAATGCTGGTTTTGTTCTCCTTTTGCTCTAATAGTGTATGGGAGGTCCTATTCTGGGTCTGGATTGATGTCCGAGGAGCTCAAAATTGTGTTTTGGTAGCACCATTTTGTATTTCGGCACGCAAGCATGTCCCAATCTCAAATATGAACAAGTTGTATCCTTTTGAGGATAAGTCGGGGATCGTCATATGCCCTTGCCTTGCATAGAATTTTGCATGCTCATTATCTTGCATAGAATTTGCATGTGCATTATCTTTTTACTTTTGATGAGTTTGTATAAAACGTGCACTCTCACATACCTCTTATGTTACACGTGCGCATTGCATCGTAATTCATATAATGATCGAGCATAGAACACGCGTTCGAGTATCATGCACATAACATACTTTTGGTACGTACATAGAACATGCTTTTGATTCTTGCATAGGGCATGCTTTGTCATTATATTGGTATTCACACTTATTCACTTTGTGCATTTATCGCACTTGTTCACTTTGTGCATCTATCGCACTTATTCTCTTTGTGTATCTATCGCACCTGTTCACTTTGCACTTGTTCACTTTGTGCATCTATCGGACAATTTCGTACTCTTTGTATCTATTACACTATCTCAGGACGCGTGAAACGTGACCCTGAGCAGTTTTTCTCTCATTTTCTCGCGATTTCAGCGTGGGTAGAGTTATCTTAGGACGTGTGAATCGTGACCCTGAGCGGTTTTTATCTCAAGATGCGTGAAACGCGATCCTAAGTGGTTTTTATCTCAGGACGAGTGAAACGCTGTAATAACCCTCACCACTGATTACTGATAACCCTACTGATTACTGCTAAACTGAGACTGAATATGATTAGTAATCAAATTGATTGAAATACTGAACTGACTGGTTGAATGTGCTCGTTTAAATGCATATCTATCTGTTCACATTTTATGTTCCAGACTGCAAATTGAAGGCCTTATCGGCGGCCGAATCCGAAATTGATTAATGTTTTATGATCATTAGAAATTATATGATTTTATGGCATATTTATCCAAAATGTGATTTGGTACGATTAAATTAGATTAAAATGAGTTAAATTACATAAGTTAGGCTTATTAACAACTTTGCCATTTGAGTGGGCCACTGCTTAGAACAAGGTGGGACTTTATTACACCTCATTACATATCTGATGCATCAATTGTTCATCTATTTTGAGAGCTCAAAACCGGCTAGGGAGAGAGAGCTAGGAGAAATCTTGAGTTCTTGAGAATTGGCTTGGAAACTTGGTAGACTTGAGGAATTCATTGCATATTTGAGCTCCCTTCTTGAAATTGAAGACTTAAGGTAGAGTAATTACCTTATTGTTTATGAATTGAATTACTTCTTGCATGATTTAGAGGATTGTTGAAGATTAGAGCCAAGATATGGCTTATAATGTTGAATTGAAGCTCATTCCATTCATGCATGCCTATATTGATGAGTTAAAGTTGTTTTCATGGAAGATTGTTACTTGCATGTTCATATTAGAGTTCTAGTGCATGAATTTATCATGTTTTGTAAAGATTGGCTCACTAGAACAATTATTTGAAGCTTGAAAGTTGTTTAAAGTCTTGCATGTTCAATTGAAATCATGTTCTTGAAATGTTGTTTGAAATTGGGTTTAATTCCCTCACCTTTGGGCCTTGATTTTACAAATTGAGCTTTAAATCATGTCGTACTATGTATTTACAAGTGTTTTCCAGGAAATGGGCCCAAAGGAATCGAATTTGATTCATTTGAAGTTGATTTTGAGCTTGAGGTTCGAATCTGGGAATTCCAGATTTTGAACTCACGCTCGAGCGGGGTGACTGGCGCTCAAGCATGAAATTTGTGCTCCCAGCACTTTGCACTGTTTTGATGTCCGCTCGAGTGGGGTAATTTACACTCGAGCGTGACCTTGTGTCTTACACTCGAGCAGGTGTCGAGCGCCCAATCGAGTGTGATTTTCACACATCTAGCACTTTTGACTGTTTTGCAGTACGCTCAAGTGGGTAAGTCTACGCTCGAGCGGAAACCTTTGTCTGCATGTGCGCTCGAGCGGAGTAACCTACGCTCGAGCGGGACCGCTGTTTTCTGAAAATTCTAAAAATGCTTTTAAAGTGCATCTTTGCATCATCATTCCATCCTAGGCATTCTTAGGCCTGGTTTAAGACATCTTAATGAGGATATTGGTGTAGAACCACACCGAGTCAAGTAGGGACTAAGGCATTGTTTCCCGAATGTGAACTTAGTGTGTGTTCATCCTGTAAACTGTGTAGGGTTGGCATCCGAGGACGCGCTCTAGCTTAACTGTAGCCCAGAACTCTGTGAGTAACAACTGTGTAAAGATATGTTCAAATATGAATATCTTCTGAATGGTTAAATTGTATTATTTCTGAATTGATACTGTTAACTGAATGAATGTATGTCCTCTATTCTGAACTATATTGTGGCATCCATAGCGACTACTGTTACTGTTACTGTTACTGCTACTGTTATAGAGATCTCTGTCAGTTCCTATCTTGGAACTTCTGTTTACTGTTATGATGGCCATCATTGACTGCTCGGTCTTTTAAGACCTACTGTTTAATGTACTGCTATGCTAAGGGATGTACCACATATGACTGTTATGACTAAATGACTGATATACTGAATCAATTGACTGTTTTCAATACTGAAAGGACATTCATTCTTAACCCCTTTATGCATTATGTTATTCACTAGGCTTTAGCTCACTGATTATATATATATATATATGTAGGTGTACAGGCACCGGACCGTTGCTAGAAGCATCAGGGTAAACTCCAGTTTTGTCAAGCCAACCTATGTGCCTCACTGCGAGGTTCTGAGTCTGTTCAAGCCAAGGCTATGGGGTGTTTTAGTTTCCCCCCTTCTGTTCTGTTTTGTATAGACTGTATAGACTGTTACTGTACTATTTTAATAGGGATTAAGTCCCTGTCCTGAATGATTGTAAATGTTGTACATACTGTTTTGCACTGATTGTATATATGTATGAAAAGTCCTTTTGCAAACAGACTGTCACAGCTCATTGGACATTGTTTATTTACTGTATTGGCTTCCACCAGCCCCTGTACTCTATATTACTGTATTACTGTTAAACAGGCCTTCGGTAATCACGGATTACTGGCCGGTTACGGTGCTAAACCCATAGGGGCGGGTTTGGGTCGTGACAAACGCGACCCTGAGCAATTTTTCTCTCATTTTCTCATGATTTAGCGTGGGTAGAGTTATCTCAGGATGCGTGAAATGCGACCCTGAGCAGTTTTTATCTCAGGACGCGTGAAACGCGACCCTGAGTGATTTTTCTCTCTTCTTCTCATGATTTCAATGTGGGTAGAGTTATCTCAGGACGCGTGAAATGTGACCCTGAGCAGTTTTTCTTCTCTCCTCACGATTTCAACATGGGTAAAGTTATCTCAGGACGCGGTGAAATGCGACCCTGAGCAGTTTCTCCCTTCTTCTCATGGTCTTGGCGTGGTTAGAATATGTTTTAGTACTTTTTCGGCGTGAAACGAGGTTGGACTTCTTGTTTTTGCTCAGTGCATTATCTTGCTCAATGCATTATCTTGTTATTTCTTATTGCATCATTTTCCATGGTTATGAATTTTGAAAATAGCCGGCTTCGCGAAGCGTGTGAGTCCAGCGTTCAAAGTATTTTTTCGTTCATATCATTTGCATCTTGCCCCTAAACTACATTGGTTTGATTCTTTGCAAAGAGATACGTACCCAAGTCTTACGATCTTATCAAAATGGGTCGTCTTTGGGCTTTGACATTTACTCACGTCATTTTATGACTCCGAGCTCTGTGAGAGAGGGGCAATTGTAGACACCCCATTTTTTTACTGCCCTTAAGCCTTGGGTGCCACCGATTTGATCACCCAATGATGAGTTCATATGCTTGTCCGAGTGCTCGATGTCCTCAGCAGGAAACCTTAGTTTTGAGCTTCAAAAAACCCGCAGCCTTTGTGCCTTGTTTTTGGACAAAAGCAACAGTTTTTCAAACCTGACTATCTGGGTGCCTGCAAACCCACTAGTGACTCCAGGTGCCCACTATTGGTGGCCGGCCACTCCCTTTTAGTGGCCTGCCAGCCATTTATGCCTGCAAACCCACTAGTGACTTTAGCCGCCCACTTTTTTGGCTTGTCGGCCACTTGTGTAAAATTTTAGATATTTTTGCCACCTGTCTCTAAAAATGCATGCACTGCCTTAGCTGTACTTGTATGGATATTTCTGAGGGTCTCTCATATATTTCTATATATAGATGACTCTCTCAAAATTTAGGGTTAGAAAAAATTTTGGAACAAAAGTTTCTCTCTCTATAATTCTCTCTCTTGCTTGCAACTTCTATACCCTTTGCTTAGACACTCTAAATCAAACCTTGAGGGTTCTTTGCTGAGGTGTTTGAGCTTGTGTTTTAGCTCTTGAGGGTGTGGAATTGTTGGTTTGTAACTCAAAAGAATACTCCTTTTCAAGAGGTATAATTCTTAGCTTTCTTCTCTTATTTATTTATTCTTTTTTTTTCTACTGATTTTGGGCTGTTTTTACCCTATTTTTTATGGGCCAAAGCTTATGGTCTAAAGCTATTTAGGGTAGAGGAGTGGACCACCCCTCTTTGACCTTGCTTCCTAGGCTTTTACCCTTGTGTTTTCCGTCTTTTTCATTATCTTTTTTTGAGCTTTTTACCACTGAATTTCAGAGTTTTTCAAAAGCTAAAAATCAGGTTTTGAAATCCCAAAAATGAAGGGGATAGCCTCCCCTCCCTGTGCTTGTGTGCAGGTTTTAATCCCTCAACATTTTAGCTTGTTGTTGTAGCTATTTTTATCTTCATTCCAACACTTTTTTTGACTGTTTTAGGACTGTTTTTAGTTGTTCATTTCATTCATGCTTTGTATTGCATGCTTGTAGTGTAATAGTTCTTATAGGTTTGGTATTTTAGGCATTAGACACCAACCTTTTAAGTTGATGGGATTTATTTAGTGCTTTCTATACTTGTGTTCATCCCTAATCATCTCTGCACCTCTCTCATTTCTTGGCTTTTTCCTTGCCTTGAGAGTTGTTTCAAACCAATTGTTTGTTTACGGTTGAGATAGAGATTATTGTGCTTAATGGTTTAATCTCTTTGGAGGTTCATTACCAATGACATGACATCTCTCTCATGTCTAAGACAACACTTGGTTTGACACCTCCTTTCTTTAGTGGACTTAAAGCTCATTATTGGACTTAATTGACTAATAAATGAAAGGTAATTTAAAAAGGATAATCAATGGTTTAAAAATGGAGTAAGATAATTAAATGGTTTCGGTTCAATCAGACATTAATTGAACCCATTGAATATTGAGTCGTTTCATACTTGTTAGTGATGAAAACGGTTCAAGAATCAAGGTCAAACCTTTTTCTTGTTCAATCCATGATAGGGATGAGGTTTTAAGAGTCTTTTATTGTGCATTTATCCAAATTGTATCCCTTGGTTCATAAGTCATCAAGCAATGAAATTACGTTGATTGATGGCTTGTGAATCAAGCCTGCCCCTCCTTTGATCTGCTTGATGATAAGGAGAGACAGGGTGGAAAAACATTCCCTGAGAATGCTCTATTTGTGCTCTGTTTATTTTTTGTTGTAGTAAAAGAAACCTAACATTAGTGGCCGGCAGGCCCTCTTTACTAGGCGACAGGCCATTACTTCTGGCTTGTCGGCCAATTTTCTAGCCAAGCAGTGTTCCTTTTTCCTTTAAAATAGAGCAGAGGTAAAGGCAAAAAAATAGTGCAGTCTCCTGACTGTGCAACAGAAGCATTCCAGCAGCAAAACGGAGAGCATTTTCGGGTGGAAAATCCATGTGCATGCATGAATCATCCCTCGTATCTCGGGCTCGTTAAATTATGCTTGTAGTAGTTAATTACTTAATTAGTTTAAATTAGACTAATTTAATGTGGTACTGTAGCCAATTAATTAGTTTAAATTCTAATTTGTAATAATCAGTTAAAGTAGTTAGTTATTTTTGTATTGTAATTAATTATAATAATTAGCTAGCATAGTTAATTTAATTCATTTGGTTTGTAATAGTTAATTAATTAGCTTAAATTAGTTAGGACATTTTAACGTATATGTCTTCCAACCCCACGTCTTTCTCCCTTTCATTTACTCACTTACGATGGATAGCTTAGAGCATCATGTTTCTTTTAGCATTTTTCGTGCTTTGCATCCATGTGTCTTGCATGCATATGGCACGGTTCATCATTCTAATAAGCATTGTAGTTTAAATACTTCTTTGAAAACATGTTTAAAACCACATGCTAACAAATTGATCCACATGCCATATTAGTAGCTGAGCCTATTATTTGCATATTGCATGTGTTGCATTAGGCATATTCCATTAGTTAGGATTATGCATTTTTCTAACTATTTTCTCTCTTTTGGCTCGCCTCGAGAATTAGGGTAAGCTTTTATTGCTTTAATATATTGCATGCATGTGCGTGTTACCATGATAAGCATGATTACCATGAGGTGAAGTGCTTAATTGATATACTTGCTTGAATGCCAGTGGATGAACGCTAGTTGCTTAAATTGGGATAATTTGATGAATATATATATATATATGAGATCACTTTTTCAAGTGGTACATATTCAAAACAAATTTCAAACAAATATGAAATCAAATGTTCCAATTTTTACAAATTAGTCTATACTTGTGTGCAACACATAGTAAGTTAGCCTAATAATCGGAACAAGAACATATAATGTAGATAAAAATCGTATCATGATGTAGCTCGACTTTCCCTCCCCCAGTCGGAAGTTCAAAACAAGCTCTACAGTTCGAACTCTCACGGTTCTGAATATAATCTCACGAGTGCAATGTGAAATTGATAAACACCAAAAGTCCAAATCCGACAAATCTTTTAGAAAATCGATTTTGAATCAAATTGCCAAAAATGGACTGCTTTGCCAAATACAGAGTCGCCACCTAAATATTTTATTTTTTGGAAAATTTAGGAAACCCATAAGTCGTGCCAAAGGCCACATATCTGTCATCACCAAGATTGTCTTGGCTCGGGAACTTGGGTACGAAAGGGCAATGTCCTGAATTGAGCACCCCCGCTTGCCCAATAAAAGTTTGGTCTCTACTAATCATGATATGATTTTTATTAACATTATATGCTCTTCTTTCGGTTTATTAGGCTAGCGTTTACAATGTGATGCGCACATACAAGGTATAGACTAGTTTGCTCAAATTGGAACAATTCAATTTCATATTTGTTTTTTTCGAAAAGGGTTAGAATTTGCCACTTGACAAAATGGGCTTAAAGCTTGTGAATTTACCACTTAACAAAGTGGGCTTAAAGTTTGTGACTTTGCCACTTAACAAAGTGGGCTTAAATGTACATTCATCGTATCGTTCCAATTCAAGCAACAAGCGTTCATCCACAGGCACTCAAAACAATTTAACAAGTAAGCACTTAGCCTCATGGCAAGCATTCTAAACATGGTAACAATCACACCCATGCAATGTGCTAAAGCACTAAAAACTCACCTAGTACTCCAAACCAAAATAAACAAAAGAGCTAAAAAAAAAAAGAGCATGATTCCTAACTATGCAATATGACTAATGTAACACATGCGATGCGCGATCTAAATAGGCTCGGCTACTTAACATGACATATGAATCAATGAAATAGCATGCGGCCTAAGCATGTATTCAAAGAATGTATTAAATTGACAATGCAGTTAGAATGATGAACCGAGCCATGGTGCATGCAAGACAAATGGATGTAAACATGAGTTATACTAAACGAAACGTGATACTCCTAATCTAACCATCATAAGCAGTTAAATAAAAGGGAGAAAGACGTGGGGTTAGAAGACATACATATTATTAAAACTTTGCATTCTCACGAAGGAGAGGCCGAATAAACTAATCTAACTAGCTAACTAATTAATGCTAAGCTAATTAAATATTACAAACCGAAATGAAATTAACTAACTAACTACTCTAAGCTAATTAATTATTACAACAAATGAATTAATTAACTATTCGAGTTAACTAACTAATTAACTAACTACTAATTAGTTACAACACTTAAAATTAAATAGCTACAACTAATTAATTACAATAATTTAAACTTAAATAAGCTTGAAATGCGAAGGATGATCATGCACATGCTCGGTTTCCACCCGAAAAGCCACTGTTTTGCTTCTGAATGCCTCTGTTTGCACAGTTGAACACCAACATTGTTGCCCACTTCCAAAACAGCTCTGCTTGACCTCAGAAACACACTGCTCAAATTTGTATCAGTGGCCGACCGGCCACCAGTGGTAGCTGGCCAGCCACCTGCCGACCACTGCTACACAGGTTCATCTTGCTGCAACAGAGGATAAACAGAGCATATACAGGGTATTTCAAGGATTTGTTTGTACCACTCACCCTTCTTTTTCATGAGCAAATCAAAGGATTAGTGAGTTTAAGCCACAAATCACTAACTCAAGTAATTTCATTGCATGATGGCTTATGACTCAAAGTGTGCAGTATCAACAAATGTAAAACAAGACACAAGACCTCTTCCCTTTCATGAAAGATCAAGGGAAGTGGTGACCATGGAACCTTGAATCATTTCATCACTAGTGAGTGTGAAATGGCTCAAGTTTCCATGTGTTCAATTAATGTCCAATTAAACACAACCAATTGATTATCTTGCACCATTTTAGTTCCAAGTTTTAGTTACTCCATTTTAGTTACCTTTCCATCCTTTAATCAATTGAGTCCAAAGGATGAGATTAAGTCCTCTAAAGGAAAGAGGGCACAAAACACAAGAGGAAAGAGGGCTCAAAACACAAGTTGATTTGTGCATGAAATAAACATCATACCGTTGGTAATGAACCCCGAAGGGATTAAACCATTAAGTATGAAACCTCAATTCCATACTTGGGCAAATAAGTGACTTGAAACCACTTTCAAAGAAAAATAAAAAATCAAGAAAGGAGGGAGGTTGCAAAGATGATTAAATGCTGAAATTGAGTGATGAAATCATAAATAAATGCTATCAACTCAAACAAGGTAGTGTCTAAGGCCTAGAACACCAAACTTGTGAGGACTATTACACTAAAAGCATGCAAAACAAAGCTCAAATGGTACCAACAGCCTAAAACAGTGCTAAAATAGGTTAAAACAAGACTTAAAACATGCTGGAATTGAGCTAAAACAAGCTAGATTAAAAGGCTAAAGCATGGCACCAACTAGGCTAGTAAGCAAGACACAAGGCGGGGAGGCCAACCCCTCTAAATTTGAACTTCAAAACATGATTTTGGCCACTGAAAAAGCTCTGAAAATCAGTTTTTAAAAGCTTGGGAAAAGATAGTAAAAGGGTGGGAAACATAAGGGCAAAGGCCTCCAAAACATAGTTCCAAGAAGGGCTGTCAACCCCTCAAACTTTAATGGCCTTAAACCCAAGCTTCAGCCCAAAAAACACAGAGTTTTGACAGCCCAAAACAATTGAAAAACAATAGGAAAAATAGTAGAGAAAGCAAGCCAATGGATAAACCTTATAGCTCTTGAAGAGAATGAGCAATTCTAGCAACAAAACCAAGCAAACAACACCCTCTAGATCTCAAACAAGCCTCAAAAGTACCTTAGCTAAAAAATGGTGAGATTTGGTTAAGGGTGTATAGGCAAAGGTTGAAGATTGGAAGGCTAAAGTGTAGAGAATTTTTAGAGAGAGAGAGAGAGAGAGAGAATTGTAGAGAGAGGAAAAATTTTTGATCTCCAAAATTTCCAACCTTAAAACATGAAGGGAGGGGCTCCTATATATAGAAAACATGAAATCACTACAAGGAGATCCAACCCTACATGTGGGTGCAAATGCATGCATCTGTGCAAACAGCTGGCACATTTGGCATAAAATATTTGCAAAAGCAACTGGTAGTCGGCCGGCCATCACTGGTGGCCAGAAATCCATATCAGTGGCCGGCAGAACCAAAGTGATGGCCGGCAGCCTCTAACAGTGGTCGGCAGGCCACCAAAAGCTGCAAGATTGAAAGACCAAGGCTTGGTCCAAAAATGAGGTAACAAAGGTGCAGGGTTTGAAAGGTTCAAAGTTGTGGCATTCCGCTGAGGACTTCGAGCACTTGGCGTGCAAACACATTCATCACCGGGTGTGCATGTGAGGACGTCCAAGTCGTAAGGGATGTCAAAAATGGAGTGTCTACAGTTTCCCTTCTTTGACAGAACTCGGAGTCATGAAATGACGTAAGTGATGTCAAAGCCCGAAGTCGACCCATTTTTGACAAGGCCGTAAGACTTGGACAAACAATCAAGAAAGAAAATAAAATGGTTGCGCCCGCAGGTTGCCTACGTATCGCTTTGCAAGGAATCAAACCAGCGTAGTTCTGGGGCAAGATGCAAATGATATGCACAATGCAACTTTGAAAGCTGGACTACCACGCTACGCGAAGCTGACTATTTTGAAAACTTATGATCATGCGAAATAATGCAATAAGCAATAACAAAATACGATAAACAAGATAATGACATAATATATGAATGAGCAGCTTCAAGCTAAAACCAACATATGTTCTAGGCAAAAGAAGGTAAAACACGCACTCTAACCACGCCAAGTCACGAGGCGGGGGAAGAAGACACTGCTCAGGGTTGCGTTTCACGCATCCTGAGAAACTGAGAATCGCTCAAAGTCGCGTCGCACGCAACTTGAGAATCAAGAAAATCGCTCGGGGTCGCGTTTCACGCGTCTCGAGATAAAATAAGAGAAACTGCTCGGGTTCACGCTTCATGTGTTCTGAGATGTAACAACAACCGCTTGGGTTTATGTTTCACGCGTTCTGAGATGCAAGAACAACTGTTTGGGTTTGCGTTTCACGTATCCCAAGACGAAACCCACCCAGGGCCACGCGTCACGCATCCTGAGAAACAAAAGCCACTCGGGGCCGTATTTCAGACGTTCCGAGGTAAAACCTGCCCAAGGCCATGTTTCACGCGTCCTGAGAAACAAAAGCCACTTGGGGCCGTGTTTCACACGTCCCAAGGTAAAACAACAGAGGGGTGTGCGATAGATGGACAAAGCAAACAAGTGCGATAGATACACAAAGTGAACGTGTGCAATAGATGCACAAAGGGAAAGAGCATTCTCCTACTGAGATACAAAATTTACCAGGAACTTCTCTGAATAAACCATAGATACGATATTGTTTGCTTGTGTTGGCAAAGGAGAAAGAAAGCAAAGTTAACATGAAAAACATGTGATGTAGTGACAATGCATATTCTATGCAAAATGAACAGCTGAGATATAAAGGTAAGTGAAGGCATGTTCTATGCAAAATACAAATGATGCGCGATACGCATGCAATGTGTGATGCACATTCTATGAAACAATACATATGAAATGCATATTCTATGTAACAAATATAGGAAATGCATATTCTATGCAACAAATTTGTGAAGTGCGTTTCACGTAACAAATAAAGAACGAAAGGAGAACGAAGGCAAAATGAATAAAAGCGACATTCGAGGGCACCTTCTGAGTTACCTCTCGGAGGACGTGCAACATGTTTAAAAAGGATACACCTCGTTTATGTTGACAAGTGATGAACATCGCGCGCCAAGAGCATAGTTTTAAGCTTCCGTAGAGCCAATCTGGACCTAATAGTAAACTTTCCTTGCACCTCTTGAGAAACAAAGACACAAAACAGTATCAAAACTCAGAGGGAAGCCACGACCATTGGCCGGCCACAGTCTGAGATTGTTGGCCACCTGTCGGCCACTGAAGATCCTTGCCGGTTATGGATAAGCCTTGCCAACCCCCTACTGGCCAACGATGACAGTGTGCGGGGTTTTTGGACATTTCGCATCGGGTCTTTAAATATAAGTGAAGGCTCTGCATTTCCTCACTACTACGTGCCCGAAATTCCTCTCTCTCTCTCTCTCTTTCTCTAGACTCTTCTTCTCTCTAGATTTACGCATTTTACGCGTTTTTCAATGCCCCACGCAAACTTTATTTGCTAAAGCCTCTTAGTTCTCTTCACTTTGAACCAACTAAAATTTGATTTCAATGCACTTTTCCTCATTTTCACCCTTCTAGGCTTGTTCCCTTCGAGTTTCTTTCGAATTCTACGAACTTTTCTCGGCTTTAACTTTTTCCTCCATTTTCTCTCTCCTAGGGTTGACTTTTTCCAAGTTTACCCTATTTTCTTCATTTTTCTTCATTGTTTACCCAGTTTTCGCCTGCTTTCTAGATGGTAGATGATTCACCACATGACGGGGCTTCTCCGGAGGTTCCCTCCATATTGCCACCCATTCCTGAGGCAGATGAGCCAGTCGCTACCAAGACTGGAGAGGCATCTCAGGGTGTTAAGGCTGGCATTGAGGCAGAGTTTGAGCCTGAGCTCGAGCCAGAGCCACTACTGTTGAGGGTTCGGCCCTTTGATCCAGAGAGATACCACCCCCGGACACATATTTTCCCAGCTGGTGGCATCAGGCAATTTAGTGACTTCACTGTCGGTACACTAGGGGACCTCCTGCTGAGGGAGCTGGCTTCTCATCTTTCATCCATTGTTGTTGAGGTATCAGCTCTGTTTTCCTACATTCCTGCCTGTCTTTACTTGTATTTCTTGCACTGCTTTTTATATGATTGTACTTTCAGCACTACCTGATCTGATTATATTTTCATCACTACCTGATCTGATTATACTTTCATCACTGCCTTATCTGATTGTACTTTCATCACTGCCTTATCTAATTCATCTGTTATTTGCCATAAGGTGAGGCTCGTGCCTTCACAGGGTACAGGACCATGACTACGCTGGATTGGTACGATGAGCTCCCTACTGGAGTTCGCGACATCGTGGACGAGGTTGGCTTCAGCCTATTTTGCTCAGGCCTGTCGAGGGTCATTGCTAGTTGTCCTTTTTTTGGGAGCACTTGTGGAGAGGTGGTGGGACACCACCAACTCTTTCCACTTCTCCACTGTTGGGGAGATGATGATGACTCCCTATGACTTTGCCATGATTACTGGCTTAGGAGTAGGGGGTGATCCGATCCCCGTTTGACTCCAATATGGGAGAGTGAGAGGCCACTTAGATTGAGCTACTAGGAGCTCGCCCACCTTTGTATCAAAATGCATGGTCAGATATACCTAGTTCATCGAGTAGTTTAGAGGGAGTGAACCCGAGACAGTAGAGAAGATAGAGCAGTATGCTCGGGGCTTCCTAATATTTGTCTTTGGTACCACCTTGTTTTAAAACTAGTGGAACACCGTTGGCTTATATCTGTTGAGCACCCTGGTGACCCTTCCTTGGGTGCGCTTCTATGACTAGGGCGAAGCTTGCCTGGCCACCCTATATAGATACATGAGCTCTACCTCACGCTTGAGAGAAGACTTGATCGAAGGCTACTGGCGAGCTTGGAAGGTATACTTTGCACTTTTCATTTTCTGCCACACATTTTCTGCGTTATATTTATTCAACACATGTGCCTTCTCCTTTGCACTTTCTGCATCTATTCATACACTGTGCTTTCTGCTTTGCATTTTCTACATCTGTTCATACATTGTTGCTCACATATCACTGCATTTATACTCTGCTGATCACATCTCACCGCATTTTCTTTGCAGCTATGGGTTTATGCCTATTTTTCAACTCTCATCCCAGAGCCGATCGAAGAGCTCACACTAGCAGTCCCTTACTCACGGAGGTATGACGGCCAGCTCCAGCGCAGGACTCGCGAGAGCTTTACATTCTTCCGCCACTATTTCGACACCGTGGCTGGCTACGAGGTAACCCAAAACACAGTTATTGTTACTTTACAACTGTTCTGATTCCCAATTTAGCAACTAACAATTTGTGCAACCTCTATTTGCAGATCACATGATGGCCTTGAGTGATGATGCCAGCGGGGATACAAGACCAGTATGCCTGGGCCTGGGTCACTTCTCGCTTCCGCATTCTACTTGAGGAGCTAGTTTGTCGGGCTTGGTTCCTGAGCTAGCGGTTCGAGTGCCAGACTGTGGACCTACCTGACCCGATCATTCCGATGACGCCGCTAGAGTCCATGCGATCAGCAGATAGCCTATCCATTGATGAGGTCACTCAATTTATGGCGGGCTTGAAAGCTGACTATTTCAGGGCAAAGAGCGACTACGCGGCCTTCATTCAAACACACCCAATGCGACCTCTGATAGATGCTCACGGAGGTGAAGAGGCGAGGGCTCCGGTTGCGAGAGAGGCACGTAGGGTGACCAGGGCAACCAGGGCCCGTGGTAGAGGGGCTGCCCAAGCGAGGTAGAGAATTAGTTAGCCAGAGCTTTCCATTATACTGATATACTGGAGGCATACCGGAGATGCTTACCAGGTCCCGATTGAGCCTGCAGCGACGGGGCACAAGCTAGTTGGGTTTCGAGGCTCAACTCAGGTATGAACCACATTGCACCCTACATTTCATTTCAGATATGTCTATTGCGAACACTGATCATCCAAATGCATTTGCAGGCATCCATCGAGTATATAGGGAGCGCTCTTGAGCTGATAACCTGCCTAATGGGTATGGTGCAGAGGAGGGAGACGCTGCTCAGTCTTCATGGCATCCAAGTAATTTCTTCAGTTTGCACTTTATGCTATCAAATTTCCAATAATATACTGGCATTTCAATTGTAGTTTGTTCCAAATCGCACTGATACGCTATACTGTATTCACACATTGTATCTGACTTCGGCATACACTCATTCGACATACTATGTTTGCATCTGATACATATATTGAAACTGATATGTGACAACTGTCTTTCAAATCCCAACTATACCGGGTGCAGCAGTAGCAGCACCGGTAATACCTTCTCTAGTAGCAAGAAGGAGAGGGGAGGCAGGGGTGCCCGAGCTTGGAGCAATCCTCCAAAGTTGATTTTGAGTGATTGCGACGCTGAGACCAGTGATTTGGAGGAGGCAGCAAGTCAGCACTCTAAGTCATCTGAGAGCGGAGATGACGATGTCGGCTTGGGTCCCGAGAGCAGAGGCGACGTTGCTGAGAAGGGTTCAGGGGCAGAGAGCGGAAACGATGCCGGTTCTGGTTCCGGCTCCGAGGCAGCTTCAGACAGCGGTGCTGATGGCGACAGTTCCACAGAGTCCTCTCATCCGAGGAAACAGACGAAGAGGGCCTCTAGATCATGAGGCGGCTAGCGCTATTTTTTGTATTTTTGCTTAGTTTCTTTTTGTTAGTAGCATTAAAACATGTATATCTTTAGGAAGTTTTATTTTGCTTGAAAAAGTTGTACTCCTCTTTTGTAAAACATGATCAGAATAAAACCTCACAGTTTTTATGAACAGATGTTGTTATTTTTGCATCATGAGCACCATATTGCATGAAAATGGTCATGGAATGGAATTAGCCAAGAACGTTTGATTGAAACAAAAATCTTAATCGGGTAATGAACCGACCAACAACCAAAATGCAAAAAAAAACATAGAACTCGATAAGCAAAAACAATCCGATGAACAAAACAATAACAACTCGATAAACAAAACAACTCAAATACAACTCGAATATAAGTAAACAAAGTTGCTAAAATCAAAAGAATTCAAAACAAGACTTTACAACACACAAAGAGCGTAACAAAACACATGCTTTCAACATTGTTGAGCAGACAGGTGGGCAGCAGGATAGAGAAGAAGGCTGTTGGCCACAGGAGGAGCTTGTCAGCCATCTGCCGGCCATAATAGGTGGCCTTTCGACCACCAAGGTAGCCTGCCGGCCACCTACCGGCCATCAATGTGAAAGGCCTCCAGGTTGTTGATAGCTGGCTTCCACTCAGTGCCTTATCTTCTACAAAAAGGTTCAGCTTCATGATTTCTCTTCAAAACTTCATTTCAGCCTCAAATTCTTCACAAATGGAGCCATTTTTGGCCAAAAAAATCTCAGATTGGATTGCGACTTTAGATGGCTCAGAACAGGTACATTTCTGAGGTTTCAGCATAAATGCACTTTTTCTATTGAGTCGTTCTCCACTTTGTTTTCCATTCCTTCATGCCACAGCTAGATGTTAGAACCCAATTACACATGTCTTTAGCTTTGGGGGACAAGAAATATACCCAACAATTGAAGGTTTTCAAGCACTCATGAAATCCCGGCGCGATGAGGAAATCATACCTCAGCCCCGTTTCAGCCATATCCAAGCTCTGGGACGGATGTGTGGGCTTACTCTACACGAGGCTCGATCTTTGGTTCACAATGGAGAGCTGGACATTCCCAGCCCGATTCATTAATTCTCCGACACTGGTGACCAAGGCAACCTTCTCTGGCGGGGTTTCCGACAACATACCCTCTGTTTGTGCATGCTTGCACATTTCCTTCTTACCCCTAGTTTTGGCGAGTCCAGCATTCGTTTAATTGAAGTGGCCCAAGGTTTGAAAGAAGGCAAAAGTTACATTGGCTTTGTACTAGTCAAGACTAATGGGTTTAGACGCCTTCCATCGGCGAGAGACTACCAGATTCGCGGGGAGTCCACTACTTCTTCAAGTAATATTTCCCATCCTTCCTCATATGTGTTTCTCACATCTCTCGGCACTCATGCTCTGTTTTTCTCTCAAAACCCTTTTCTCATTTTTCTCTCTATTCTTTAATCTCTCTTTTCTTTAATCCCTTCCCAAGTGTGGCTTATGGATAAGCTAAAGGTAGTGGACTCTTGTCCTGAGTACTCAGCTCGAGGATATTTCTTCGGCCACCGACTAGTGGATTTCCCGAATGAGGGATGGTGGTGCCACTAGATGTGCAACAGATCTACTGCTGACATTGCTTGGCGTTGCCTCTGGCTTAATCTGTCCGAGATGAGCTACATCATGACTCGACAACTTGGGATTCAGCTGATTGGCCTCACACATTGTGTATTCTGCTTCTCTTTCCGGTTCAAACATTAGTTTGGGCATGATTAGACCCGCCCAGAGGAAGGGGTAGAGTACCTTGTTTCGTTCCCCGTCCATGGTTCACACTTGGCCAGGTACATCATTGCTTGGAGGACAAGAGAGCTTCTAGCCCCTGCCCCTAGTTTCAGTTGCGCCCTTTCTGGCAAGTGTTTAGCTTGACTAGAGGATAAGGCACAAAACATGCCCACTTTAGCATCAGAAGCTTCCACAAGCACGAGCGGGGGACGCAGGAGTGCCTTACTCATCTATGCCTCTAGTTTATTGCTTTGACCATTCTTTTCAAATTTTTTCGATGTAATAAAAGCAACTTTGATTTGTATTAGAGAGTTGGAGAACTTTTATGTTGAAATCAATGAAATTAAAGTTGTGAGCACTGAAAGTTTTCCTTTTGGTCCAACAATGGTCTAAGTTGTAAAAGGTAAAATTTTGAACAAAATAAGCTTTTATCAAAACTTTCCAAAACTATTTTCGAAAAGGAACACCACTTGACACACACAGAATCAATCCTTGAGATGTATAACCCTAAATCAAAAGATCATAAGTTGCTTCTTGACTGAATAGCACTACTCTGCACTACAACCAGCTCTTCTCCCAGAGTAAAGATCACAACCGAACTCTCAAATAAAGGACAGACTAAGATGACCTGATCAAACACATGGACAAGACAGTTGAGTTGGAGGTGTTCATGGCTAGACTTCAAGATAAAGTTGCTAACGTATCCCGAATATGGGAATCAGGCCTTACATAGTTTGATTCAGGTTCACTCGAGTATTAACTCTCTCTTTTTGCGCTCTAACTTTTGTCAAGGCTGCCCTTTAGGGTTTTCAACCTTGCGAGCTCAATTTTTCTTTATTTCTAATTTTTTGTGCTCTAACTTTTGCCTAGGTCGCCCTTTCGGGTTTTTGGCCCAGCGAGCCTCTCCTGGATAATATTTCTTCAACTTGTCCATGTTAATCAGTTGGAAAAATTCTAGGCCATCCAAGTCCATGAGAATAACAGCTCCACCCGACCAGATAGTTTTAATAATATAAGGACTAGTCCAATTGGGTCTAACCTTGTCCCTAGGGTCATGGATGGGAGCTCAGTTGTCTTTCAACGCCAAATCTCCCTCTTTGAGATTTCGGGACTTCACTTTCTTATTAAAAGCCCTAGCAATCCTGCATTGATAGCCCTGAACATGGTATAATGCTTTCAGTCTTCTCTCATCTAACAGCATCAACTCTATTGCCAGTCCACCTCTGCTATCTAACACTCAACCATAACTCGCAGGGACGGGGCTTATATTTCCATTAGTAGAACAACTTCCATACCATAGACAAGAGAATAAGGAGTTGCCCCTGTAGAAGTTCGGATTGAAGTTCTATAGCCTCAAAGGGCGAATGACAATTTATCTGGCCAATCCCTGTAGGTCTCAACCATCTTCTGCAGAATATGCTTGATGTTTTTGTTGGCGGCCTCAACAGCTCCGTTGGTTTGTGGCCAGTATGTAGATGACTTATGAAAAGCCACATTATATTTCTCCAACTAGTCGATCACCTCCTTCTTGAAATGGGAGCCATTATTTGATATGATCTCGTTTGAGACTCCGTAGCGGCAAATGATGTTGTTCCTGATGAACTTAGCCACATGCGATGCTTTCAACACGGTATAAAACTGAGCTTCCACCCACTTCGTAAAGTAATCAATTGCCACCAGAATGTATTTATGCCCATTCGACCCTTTCGGTGTGATTGGGCTAATGACGTCAATTCCCCAGACTAAGGATGGCCATGGCGAAGTCAAGTTGTATAGCTTCGACGGCAGGATATTCATGCGATTAGCATGGATTTGGCATTTGTGGCATTGTCGAACAAAACCAATACAATCCTCCTCCATGGTAGACCAGTATTAACCTTACTTAAGAATCTTCCGGGCTAACATTACTCCGTTCATGTGTGCTCTGCACTCTCCTCCATGGATGGCCTCTATCAGGCGCTTTGATTCCTTTTCTTCGACACACAATTTGTGCATTCCCAGATGACCTCTCTTGTATAGTTTACCTCCACAGATGATAAATTGGACAGCTATTTGCCATATTCTCCTTTTGTCCTTAGCATTTGTCCCTGGAAGATAAATCTCCTTTTCCAAGAAGTTCCAAATATCAAAGTACCAAGGGTTTTTATCTTGCGCTTCATCTATTGGGGCGATAGTTTCATAGGCCGATGTTATCTCTACTCAATGATGATCGGATGCATCCAGACTCTAAGAGGGATGTTTATCATGGATGATAGAGTTGATAAAGCATCGATGAACGTGTCGTTCTCTCGTAGTAGATGTGTGAAAGTCAGCTTTTCAAACCTAGGAATCAGAACGTCCAAGGTCTGGTGATAAAGCTTCATCTTTTCTTCTTTGACCTTCCAGTCTCCATTTGCTTAAGACACAACTAGGTTCGAGTCCCCGATGACGTCTAACCTCTTTGCCCCTAGTTCCAAGGCGGCTTCCAAACCAACGATATACGCTTTATATTCTGCTTTGTTATTGGATACCTTGAACTAGAGTTTGAAAGCTAAAGGTACATGGAAATTGTCGGGTGCTATCAGCAACACACCTATTCCATAACCGTATTGATTAGATGCTTCGTCAAAGTACATTGTCCAAGTCTCTTCCTCGACTTGCAGAATGGCTTCATCTGGGAACATGCATTCTACAGTTTCATTCCCTTCTACTAGGTGATCTGTCAGGAACTCTGCTACAGCTCTCCCATTGACCGACTTACGAGTAACATACTTAAGATCGAATTCAGAGAAGAGAAGCAACCAACAGGCTGGCCTACCCGTAAGCGCTGGTTTCTCAAAGAGATATTTGATGGGGTCTAATCTCAAAACCAAAATTATAGAGTGAGCTAACAAATAGTGCCTCAACTTCCTAGTACCCCATACCAAGGCTAGGCAAGCTTTCTCCAGCGGGGTGTAGCGAGTCTTATAATCTAGCATTTTCTTGCTCAAGTAACAGATGGCTTTCACCACCCTATCCTCAGATTCCTGAGCAAGCATGCATCCTATTGTGGTGTCCGTTACTGACAGATATAAAATCAAAGGCTTCCCCTGCTCTGGTGACGACAACACAGGTGGATTCTAAATGTACTGCTTACTCTGCTCAAAAGCGAATTGACATTGATCATTCCAACAAAATTTCTTTCCTTTCTTCAAGAGACCAAAAAGTGGTTCACAAGTCAAGGTTAATTTAGAGATAAGCTGCCTTATAAATTGCACTTTACCCAGAAAGCCTCGCACCTCCTTTTCAGTCCTTAGTGGTGGCATTTCTAGGATGGCCTTGATTTTGGAAGGATCTACCTCGATGCCCCTCTGTGTGATCAAGAAACCCAGTATTTTCCCTGCTGTCACGCTGAAAGTACACTCCTGTGGATTCAACCTCAGTCTGTATTTTCTGATCCGTTGAAAGAATTTCTTCAAGGCGATGTAGTGACCCTCTTTTTCTTTGGACTTGACAATCATGTCGTTCACGTACACCTCGACCTCTTTATGGATCATGTCATGCAGAATAGTGGTTACAGCCCGTTGATAGGTACCCCCAGGATTCTTTAGCTCAAATAGCATCACCCTGTAGCAGTATGTTCCCCACAGCATAGTGAAGACGGTTTTCTCTCTGTCTTCGGGCACCATCAGAATCTGGTTATACCCCGAAAATCCATCCATGAAGAAGAGCAATGCATGGCCTGCGATGAAGTCTACCAACTCATCAATATGTGGCAGGGGAAAATCATCCTTCGGACTAGCCTTATTCAGATCTCTGAGGTCGACACAGACTCTGATTCTGCCATTCTTCTTTGGGACTGGAACAATGTTGGACAGCCACGTAGGATATTCAGACACAAGCAAGAACCTTGCCTTAATCTATTTTCTAACTTTTTCCTTAATCTTCAAAGCCCAATCCGAACGTATTCTTCACAACTTTTGCTTGACAGGTTAGGCCTCGGGGTCGAGAGGGATTCGATGCTGTACAATCTCATGATCAATCCAGGCATGTCTTCGTAAGACCACGCAAAAACATCTTTGAAATCTTTTAATAAAGCAACTAAGCGCTCACGCTCTTCCGAAAACAATGTGGACCCGATTTGGACCCGATTTAATAAAGCAACTAAGCGCTCACGCTCTGCGGCATTCTCATTCACAAGGTCAAGCTCATCCAACTCTTCGGTTACAACCGACTCAAAAGAAAAGGAAAAAGAGAACCTGGACAAGACCTTGGCATCCTAGTTATCACCCCCAGGAATACCGGACTTAGACTCAGAAGAACCAGAATCTGATTTTGACTCCACAGACTTTGTGGAATCAGATTCTGGCTCACTACCTAACTCGAAACAAGAAAGGTAGCCCTCTTCCAGTTGCCAAACGAGGGATGGTGCCTCAAATGCACCCAAAATGCTGCTAGAAGGGTTCACACCCGGTTGGTCCCTGATCATGGAGATGGTAAGGTTATCCTCCAAGCTTTCTGAGTTGGCCAGAGAATCTAAAAGAAGACATGCCAGTGTTGCCCCTACTCTGATCTCGCTGTTGTCCAAGTCGCTTTCCATGTCCTGTTCAGCTTCAGTACTAGGTTCGGCCTTTTTCTCGGCATCACTGTCTTGTAACTACAAGTCGAAGAACCTTTCGAAATCGGGGACACGGTGCTTCGTAGAGTCCATCCAGGGCTCGAGAAAGTCACAAAATGGGAAGTCTTCACCTTCCCGAACAAAGTGAGCATTCAGCGTTTCCCAGATCGGCCTATGAACAAGCTCGTAGTGTTTCCCGACCTGTTTGGCTCTGGTTCTTCCTGCCATCTCTACTTTTTTCCTGACCCAATCCTCTTTGGTGGGCCTATAGCCAAAACCAAAGGCATACGGATTATGAGGCACATCAGCCAATGCTCTAACGCCTTTCCAGCCACTTCTTCCCAGTCCCATTCCTGGCACATGTTGAAGTTTGTTCATGAAATAGATTGATTGGGCACTGACATACATGCCCTCATTTGCTGCCAAGATGGTCTGCACTGTTCGACCCTCAACTAGAGTAAACCCTGAAAGGAAAACATCATCCTCGCCGTGAACAATCTCCAGCACTGGTGTAGTTACCTCTGGCAGAGGATGGATGGATGAGTTCCCCAAAACAATAGCCACTCCTTTCCCGCGAGGGTATTTCAGCATTTGGTGAAGGGTAGAGGAGATAGCTTCCACCTGATGCAACCAGGGCCTCCCTAGTAGTAGGTTGAAAGTGGCTGGCAAATCCAGGACATGGAACTCGATATCCTGTTGAGCTGGGCCCACTTAAACTCTGACTTGTACCGTGCCCATAACTTCCCTACTGGTATTATCATATGCCCGAATCATTTGGGCTGTGGGCATGAAATTTGCTAGTTTCAGGCTGATGGCATAGGCTGTACAGGAAGGACAAACGTTGATGGCTGACCTAGTGTCGACCAAGATCACCGGCACCCATTTTTCTCTACACTCAACAGATATGTACAAAGCTTTGTTGTGTGCGGAGCCTTCTGGCGGCAGTTCTTTCTCGGAAAAGATTAGGGTTGGACTGGTACCATCTGGGAAAATTAATCCCACAAGTTATTTAGGGGTAGTGTCAATAGACAGTTTGGCTTTGTCCATTTCTGATAATACAGCCTGTCGATGCACTCGAGAAGCCATGAGCAACCCCCAGATCGAAATATCAGCTTGAATTTTCTTTAGTTGTTTCAAAACTACCTCTTCCTCCAACTGCTTTTCTTTCTGCTTCTCAACCTCTCTATCTTTCCCGGAAGCCTCAGCTTGGTCTAAATGTGGGGGCTTAAAATACCGCCCACTTCTCGTTATGTGGTCTATCTCTTCAGCGTACCACGTGCTATCTAGCAAGGACTCACCCCAGTTTTCGTCGGTGTGAGCCAGAAGTAGATCATCATCCTCCAACCATACACCTTCAGCAGCCGACAAACAGTTGTCTAGCTCCGTTTGGCTTACTCTGACATTACAGGCTTCCCCCGCAGGGTGTTGGCTCAGTACAGCTTTCTGCTTGTCTTGAATTCTCTCATGTTCAAACTACTTGAGCGCAACTTCTTGTTTGGTTTCCACGGTACTCATAGCACCTAATTCCTAAGTTAAATTCTCGATGCCAGTGCTCTCCGGCAATTTCCCCTGCTTATTGGCCATTCCGGCCACTGCAACTATTCTTGCTCCCTTTTCTTCCGATTTCGTTTCAGTTACTTCTTCTTTGTCAGGTTCATCGCTCAACCATCCAGAGTTGTCTGTTGACCCATTCAAATCAAACCAATCAATTTGCATATCTTTTTGATCTTGTTCATCATAGAACTGCAGATTGTCTAAGTCCTCCTCTAATTCCGCCAAATCATCCAAACCTTGGCTCGTGCCATCCTCTCTAACCACATTGACCTTCACTGCAGTTAGCAATACCACTTCTGGCTTAGCTTGATCAACTGGCACAATGCAGCAGTACTGATTATACATCTCGTCAAACAAGCCCGCAGAGCACTTAGGTAACAGACTCGTACTCTCCTCTAAGGCTAGCCTCCCTTCTTCTGCAACTATCACCACCATAGGGTTAGGTTGAAGTGTGAACATGTCCATTATGCACAAGTCTGTGCTTTTGGGAATGAACACCGTTGGTCTGGGTAGGTGGAAAGGGGTAATATATACGCTGGGGTCGTAAGGGAGGGCCAGTGTATGGATTAGGTTTAGATTGTGAAATAGAGGAACTTGATTATGGGCGGGGAGAGGGTTGGTAGTTATATTTGGCTTTTGGGGTGGTGCGATGACCTTGTTGTTGATGAGGTCTTGAATCTCATGACGCAACCTGAAACATTAGTCGGTATCATGACCGTGCTTCTGGTGAAATGCACAGTACTTGGCTGGGTTGTGTTTTGGTAAAAGAGGATCAGGTAGAGGGCGACGCTCTAACGGTTTAAGGTGCCCCTTTTTTATCAGCACCCTCAAGGCTTGGAATAAAGGCATATAGAGTGGGGTAAAGGTCCTTTGGGATTGATTAGGGTTGACTGAGGTTTGTGGAGCTGTATTGACGAAGCGATTGGCAGTCTTGGTTGTGGTGGTGACAACACTCACATTAGATGGCCGCGTAGCTGTGCTACCACTAGTGGTTGCATTGGAACTGGGCACAAAAGGCCCTTGGCCTGCTCTTTCTCATCAGTAATCAATCCTTGTTTCATAGTGTCTTCAATCTGAACTCCCATTTCATGGAGCTCAGTAAATGTGAAAAAATGTAGGATGATCATTTTCTGCAGTAATTTCCCATGCAGATTATGGACTACCATCCTTATCTAATCTTTCTCAGATAGTTGTGTAGTCATCATTGAGGCTTTGGCCCTCCACCTTATCATGAATTTTGAAAAGCCCTCCTTTGGCTCCTGGCGCGTTGCCTCGAGATCACAGGTTATGACCTCAATTTGGGTATTGTAGGAGTACTGTGCAATAAAGGCCTCAGCCATTTCTTTCCAAATCTGCTTCACAGAATCCTCTAACTTCACATACCATATAGCAGCTATGCCAGACAGGGTTCAGCCAAAGAGTGAGAGTTTCTATAATTTGGTTAGGCCCATCGGAGGATATTTGAAAACAACCGAAGATGAACCATGGGTCTCCAGAGCCATCAAATCGATCGATGTATGGCATTTTGAACCGGTTTGGCAATGTTACTGCAGAGTCAATATACGCATCTTCTATGTCGGGAATAGAGTTCACACCCTATGCTCTCTTGAAGAGCTTCTCGAGCTTGTTGACCTTAAGCACGGTCGGGTCAACCTCAAACTCAAATAGAGCCATAGTTTGGTACACAAGTGCTTTGGAGGCTTGTGGTAGGATTGGCTCTGCCGGGTTGCCTTGATTCTCAGCCTGGGCATTAGTAGTATGGAGTGTGGCTCCCGTAAGAGTTGCATAAGATTCAGAAGCCGCTGCCTGCTGTGGTTGTTGTTGTTGCAGCCTATTGATGACCTCAACTTGATGTGCTGTGACCTCGACCTGACGAGCAGCGTCTTGCTGCATGGTTTCAACTGTTTGCTGAAGGTGGTGAATTAGGTCCTCCATGTTAACCGGGAGATACTGTGCCATTGAAATTGGTGAATTATCTCTTACTGGAGTGGATGTAGAAGACTGACCCTAACTTGATGCAAGTGATCATTGGACTGGTGAATTATGCCTAATTCTTCTCCGTCTAATAACCGGTAGGAGAAAGGCAAACACAGGTTGTCCCCTAACAAGATCTCCGGATTTGTAAAGCCTCCTGACACGGTTCCAGAGCACTTGGAGGATATCCGAACTATATAAAGCTATGATGTTATATTACCTAGCAAAAAGAAAGCAAAAATCAGAAACTACATAGCACAACACCTTAGCTCAAATGTTAACAACACGTAGATGCAATCAAAGCTGTAGGACTGCACTCAACACTGAATTCTGCCCCCAAATATTGATACCCAACTTGCAACTGATACGCACGTTCCTGTACAATGTCATTGTAAAGCACATACCAGTTAAGTGAGATCAAAAACACCCCTATGAGGGGGTAGGGTTACCTTATCCTAGTTTCGTCAGGAACTAGGGTTCACTATCCAAACAAAGTGGTTTCACGCAATCCTGAATTCAGGTGAGCAACCTGTCCTAGTTTGGAACAGTCTCTATGGCTTCCGATATGAAACTAGGCCAAATGGTCAAAAGGATACCTCAGCAAGACTACCTAATATACCTCTCACACCTAACACAAAGAAGTAAAAGAAGGATCAAACGATATAGAGGCAGTCCAGATCCAAGGGTTGTGTTCCCATCGTGGCAGAGCCCGCGACCGGTCGGCCTTTTGGCAAGCTTTTCAGGCAAGCCTCCAGCAAACCGTCCCAGAATAGCAGATGGCAAACACAATAACTTAAACGCACCAATACAAATGTAATGCAAAAAAACATATAAGTGCGGATAAAATTTCATATCATGAATTTCAAGTCAAGTTCTCTAATTTCCTCAATAGAGTCGCTAGAAACTGTAGCTTGACTTTTTCACCCCCTCCCCCTTTCAGAAGTTCGAAACAAGCTCTACAGTTCGGACTCCCACAGTTCTGAATCTAATCTCACGAGTGCAATCTGAAATTGATAAACACCAAAGAGTTCAAATCCGACAAATCTTTTAGAAAATCGATTTTGAATCAAATTGTTAAAAATGGACTGCTTTGTCAGATACAGAGTCGCCACCTAAATATTTTATTTTTTGATAAATTTAGAAAACCCATCATTCGTGCCAAAGGCCACGTGTCCGTCATCACCAAGACTGTCTCGGCTCGGGAACTTGGGTACGAGAGGGGAAGGTCATGAATTGAGCACCCCCACTCACCCGATCAAAGATCGGCCTCTACTAATCATGATATGATTTTTATCAACATTGTATACTCTTGTTCCGGTTTATTAGGCTAGCATTTACTATGTGATGCGCATATACAAGGTATAGACTAGTTTGCTCAAATTGGAGCAATTCAATTTCATGTTTATTTTTTTCAAAAAGGGTTTGAATTTGCCACTTAACAAAATGGGCTTAAAGATTGTGAATTTGCCATTTAACAAAGTGGGCTTAAAGTTTATGAATTTGCCACCTAACAAAGTGGGCTTAAACGTACATTCATCGAATAATTCCAATTCAAGCAACAAGCCTTCATCCACAGGCACTTAAAATAGCTTAACAAGTAAGCACTTAGCCTCATGGCAAGCATGCTAAACATGGCAACAATAACACCCATGCAAGTATGTTAAAGCACTAAAAACTCACCTGGTACTCCAAGCCAAAATAAACAAAAGTGTTAGAAGAAAAAAAATGCATGATTCCTAACCATACAATATGACTAATGCAACACATGCGATATGTGATCTAAATAGGCTCAACTACTTAACATAGCATATGAATCAATGAAATAGCATGCGGTCTAAGCATGTATTCAAAGAATGTATTAAACTGACAATGCAGTCAGAATGATGAAACGAGCCTCGGTGCATGCAAGACAAATGGATGTAAACATGAGTTATGCTAAATGAAACGTGATACTCCTAATCTAACCATCATAAGCAGTTAAATAAAAGGGAGAAAGATGTGGGGTTGGAAGACATACACATTATTAAAACTTTGCACTCTCACGAAGGAGAGGCCGAATAAACTAATCTAACTAGCTACCTAATTAATGCTAAGCTAATTAAATATTACAAACCGAAATGAAATAAATTAACTAACTACTCTAAGCTAATTAATTATTACAACAAATGAATTAATTAACTATTCGAGTTAACTAACTAATTAAACAATTAATTAACTAATTACTGATTAGTTACAACACTTAAAATTAAATAGCTACAACTAATTAATTACAACAATTTAAACTTAAATAAACTCGGAATGCAAAAGATGATCATACATATGCTCGGTTCCCACCTGAAAAGCCACTATTTTGCTCCTGAATGCCTCTGTTTGCACAATTGAACACCAGCACTATTGCCCACTTCCAGAACAGCTCTGCTTGACCTTAGAAACACACTGCTCAAATTTGCATCAGTGGTCGGCCGGCCACTGGTGAAGGCTGCTGGCCACCAAAAGTAGCTTGTCGTCCACCTGTCAACCATGGATAGTGGTCTGCCGGCCACTGCTGCACAGGTTCATCTTGCTGTAACAGAGGATAAACAGAACATATACAAGGTATTTCAAGGATTTGTTTGCACCACTCACCCCTCCTTTTTATGAGCAAATCAAAGGATTGGCGAGTTTAAGCCACAAACCACCAACTCAAGCAATTTCATTGTATAATGGCTTGTGACTCAAAGTGTGCAATATCAATAAACGCAAAACAAGACACAAGACCTCTTCGCTTTCATGAATGATGAAGGGAAGTGGTGACCTTGGAACCTTGAATCATTTCATCACTAGTGAGTATGAAATGGTTCAAGTTTTCATGTGTTCAATTAACGTCCGATTGAACACAACCAATTGATTATTTTGCACCATTTTAGTTCCAAGTTATAGTTACTTCATTTTAGTTACCTTTCCATCCTTTAATCAATTGAGTCCAAAGGGTGAGATTAAGTCCTCTAAAGGAAAGAGAGCTCAAAACACAAGTTGCTTTGGGTATGAAAAAAGCATCATACCGTTGGTAATGAATCCCTAAGGGATTAAACCATTAAGTATGAAACCTCAATTCCATACTTGGGAAAACAAGGGACTTGAAATCACTTTCAAAGAAAAATAAAAAATAAAGAAAGGAGGGAAGTTGCAAAGATGATTAAATGCTGAAATTGAGTGATGAAAGCATAAATCAATGCTATCAACTCAACCAAGGTGGTGTCTAAGGCCTAGAACACCAAACTTGTGAGGACTATTATGCTAGAAACATGCAAAACAAAGCTAAAATGCTACCAGCAGCCCAAAACAGCGCTAAAACATGTTAAAACAAGACTTAAAACATGTTGGAATTGAGCTAAAACAAGCTAGATTAAAAGGCCAAAACATGGCACCAACTAGGCTAGTAAGCAAGACAGAAGGAGGGGAGGCTAACCCCACCAAAATTGAACTTCAAAACATGATTTTGGCCACTAAAAAAGCTTTGAAAATCAGTGTTTAAAAACTTGGAAAAAGATAGTAAAAGGATGGGAAACACAAGAGCAAAGGCCTCCAAAACAAGGTACCAAGAAAGGCTATCAACCCCTCAACCTTTAATGGCCTTAAACCCAAGCTTCATCCCAAAAAACACAGAGTTTTGACAACCCAAAACAGTAGGAAAAATAGTAAAAAAAAGCAAGCTAATGGATAAAGTCTTATACCTCTTGAAGAGAAGGAGTAATTCAAGCAACAAAACCAAGCAAACAACACCCTCTAGAGCTCAAACAAGCCTTAAAAGTACCTCAGCTCAAAGATGGTGAGATTTGGTTAAGGTGTATAGGCAAAGGTTGAAAATTGGAAGGCTAAAGTGTAGAGAATTTATAGAGAGAGAGAGAGAGAGAGAGAGAGGGAGATAGAGAATTGTAGAAAGAGAGGAAAATTTTTTATCTCCAAAATTTCCAACCATAAAACATGAAGGGAGGGGCTCCTATATATAGAAAACATGAAATCACTACAAGGAGATCCAGCCCTACACGTGGGTGCAGATGCATGCATTTGTGCAAATAGCTGGCACAACTGGCATAAAATATGTACAAAAGCAACTGGTGGCCGCCCGGCCATCAGTGGCGACTGACAATCCACATCAGTGGCCGGTAGAACCAAAGTGATGGCCGACAACCTTTAACAGTGGCCGGCAAGCCACCAAAAGCTGTAGGCTTGAAAGACCAAGGCTTGGTCCAAAAATGAGGTAACAAAGGTGCAAGTTTGAAAGGCTCAAAGCTTTGGCATTCCGCTGAGGACTTCGAGTACATGGCGAGCAAACACATTCATCACCGGGTGTGCATACGAGGACGTCCAAGTCGTAAAGGTTGTCAAAAATGGGGTGTCTACACATGATTGGTTGAGGCCGATCTTTTGATCGGGCGAGCAGGGGTGCTCAATTCATGACCTTCCACTCTCGTACCTACGTTCCCGAACAGTGGCACTCTTGGTGATGACGGACACATGACCTTTGGCACGAGTCTCGGGTTTCCTAAATTTTTCTTAAAATATTTAGGTGGCGACTCTGTATTTAGCAAAGCAATCCATTTTAAGCATTTTGATTCAAAAATCGATTTTCTAAAAGAATTACCAAATTTTGACTCTTTTGTGTTTATCTATTTCACATTACACTTGTGGAATCGGATTCAGAACCAAGGGAGTCTGAACTGTAGGGTTAGTCGTATCCGAAAGGAGCACGAAAAGTCAAGCTACACAAGCACAAAGTTTCTTGGCACGTGACAAAGAGGAGTTTGTATGCAAACTTCGAAAAAGCTTGTATGGTTTGAAACAGGCCCCAAAGCAGAGGTACAAGAAGGTTGATGAGTTTATGTATAGTAGAGGTTTTACAAGATGTCAAGTAGATCATTGCCGTTATTTCAAGAGGTTTGACAAAAGTTATATTATTTTGCTTTTATATGTTGATGATATGCTTATTGCAGGATCTAGCATTGAAAAGATAAAAAGATTAAAGAAACTTTTTTCCAACCAATTTGAGATGAAGTATCTTGGAGTTGCAAACAAAATCCTTGGTATGAGGATTCACAAGGACAAGGCAAATGGTACTTTGAAGTTGTCACAGGTTGAGTATGTCAAGAAAGTTCTCAAGAGGTTTAGTATGAATGGTGCAAAACCAGTTAGCACTCCATTGGCTAGCCACTTCAGACTTACCAACGAGCAGTCCCCGAAAACCGAAGAAGAGCAGGCTTACATGGAACGTTTTCCATATGCTTCAGCTATTGGTAGCATAATGTATGCTATGGTTTGTACTAGACCAGACATTGCACATGCAGTGGGAGTGGTTAGTAGGTACATGAGTAATCTAGGCAAGCAGCATTGGGAGGTAGTGAAGTGGATCCTTAGATACTTGAGCGGTACTACAGACATGGCACTTTGTTTTAGACGAGCTAGTATCGGGTTACATGGTTATTTTGATGCAGACTTGGCTGGTGATACGGATAACAGAAAGAGTACTATTGGTTATGTTTACACATTTGGTGGTACAACAGTGAGTTGGATTTCTTGGTTACAAGAGATTGTGGCCCTTTCTACAACAGAGGCTGAGTATGTTACTATTACTGAAACTAGAAAGGAGATGACTTGGTTACAAATTTTCCTAACAGAGTTGGGTAAGATGCAAGAGATGAGTATTTTGCATAGTGACAGTCAGAGTGCTATTCATCTTGCAAAGAATCCAGCTTTTCATTTTAGGACGAAACATATTCAGCTGCAATACCATTTCATTCATTCACTTGTAGATGATGGAGTCTTGTCTCTTGAGAAGATCCAAGACACTAAGAATCCAGCAGATATGTTGACCAAGACAGTCACCATTGACAAACTGAAGTTGTGTGCAATTTCAGTTGGCCTTTAAGATTGATGAAGGAAGATCAAGTTGTTGCAGCGTTCCTCTATGTGATGAAGATGATGAAGAGCTTGTGTTATCAGGTTCCAAGTGGGAGATTGTTGGGTCAGTGGATCCAGTGGGAGCTTGTGTTATCAGGTTCACTCAACTTTACTGTTCACTCAAACACTATGTCCGATGGGGGGTTTGGATAGGCCTCTCTCCAACGGGGAGGAGGGTCCGAGGAGGATTTACCCTCCTCCCCCGGTCAAAATTTTTTGGATACTTTCGTAATTTCCATGTTGCTTTCATGTAATCTTAATTCTATACTTATAAATAGATGATGGGGTGTCTCTTTTAGGTTAAGAGAGAGCTGTATTTTTCTGATCATAGTGAAAATCGCAGCAGCCATAGACGTAGCCCTATTCTGAGGTGAACCACGTAAATCCTTGTGTTCTTGTATGCGTGTGGTTTGTTTGATTCTTTTTTCTTTCTTGTTTGTTATTTCGCCTTTCACCGATCTTGGTTAGGAAGGGTCAATTCCTAACAACAATGAGCACACTTTTGTTAGCCATTGAAACTAAAGATGCTGAGGAAAATATCCCTTTAATTTTATATATTTTTTATAGAAAAAATATCCCTTTAGTTAAACCTTTAATTCTTGGCTCATTTTCTATTCTCTCAATCTCTTGATGACTATAATATTTTAGGTCATGAAAAAATATTACTGTTAGCACCATAAATCTGTAATTTTTATTATTTATATAATTGCAGTACATGTGGCATCCTCCCTACTCATTTGGAGGTTATGAGAAGTTATGAAATGTGAAAAGATGTTGGAGAATAAAGTGGAGAACATGGAGCATTAATTGGAGGTTAAAGGAAGTTACGAAGACATGGAGGAATATGTGGCATTGTGGGAATGAAGATGGAGAAATGGGTAGTTACTAAGTAGTTATTGCTGTAATGGGTAGTTACTAAGTAGTTATTGCTGTATTTTTTCTTCTATAAATAACCATTCATGGCTACATTGTAAAGGGACCCAGAACTTAAATCAAAGACAGTTGATTTCAATATTTCTTGTCATTTTCCTTATCTTAGGAGTAGTTTAACATAGATTTCATTTCGAAGCATTTATTTTCATGCACTTCCTTTTCGAAGCATAGGAGTAGAGGTAAGTAATTATCACCTTGATTGTTCACTCAATCGTTTTTCTCCGTCCCTCTTTCTTCTTTTAATTTTTCTTTTCGCTACACTTGGCAATTTTGAAGTCCTCTTCGTTGAGGCAAAAGAACCGTCAACGCAATCGCTTGATAATTGGCTTGAATTTAATCTGTAAGGATTTTTCAATCCTTACTGGCACGCTCGCATTTATGATATTTTCCTTCGTAGGAAAAATAAGCCAACAATTTTGGCACGCCCGGTGGGACAGCCAAGTGTAAGAAATGACAAACAATTTGGATTTCGCCATTCGAACTTGTCAATTTGAAATATATTGGCGTGAAAGAAAAATTTTGGATCTTCAAGAAGAGATCCATTTTCTTGATGAAATAAATTTTCATCCGTTACAATATTATTTGGTGGAAGAAAAAAGACACCATTTAATTGGAGAAATTCATCAACTTGATATGGAAATTCGCCAATGGAATGATGAGTTATCAACTCTCACTACCAAGTCTTTAATTGAGGCTTTAATGGCTGGAATTGGTGAATTTTTTCAGAATTTTGCCATGGTTGAAAATAGCAAAAGCAAAGAGTTGATTTCATCAATGGTTCGGGGGGTTCAAGAGTCCGTTTTTAAAGAGCCAAGTTATGAAATTAACACAACGAAAGAGCATGTTCTTGAGTCAAATTTGGCTAAAAATGATGTTCCATGTATGACTCGGGGGGTCCAAAAACCAAATTTTAGAGAGTCAAGTCATGAAAATAATATATTTATGGGTGATTTTCATAAGCCATTAATGGCTAACATGGAAAAACAACCCACTTTGCCAAAGAATTATGAAAATCAATTCGGCGAAAGTCATGTTTTTAAACCAAACATGGTCAAGAATAATGAACAAGCCACTGTTCATGAATTCAAAATTTTTGACATTTTTCAAAATGTCAAAAAGTATGAATTTTCATGGTTACACTATACCATGACTTTTGGTGTTCAAAATCCTTTTTGGATTTGTGGTTCACATCAAAATATAATTTTGATGATGTGGCTAATAAAATTAACAAATTGTTCTTATGAGTTCGAAGCACTAAGAACAAGGGATAACCATTTAAAATGCATGAACTTGGCTAGAAAAAGCCTGTGCATTTAAATAAATGGTTGAAAATGGCTAATCTTTTCAAATTGATGGCCAATTGTTTGTATGTACACAATCAAAGCATCGAAGATACATTCGAAGCATCAAGAGTTGTTTCGAAGGTTGATTACTTCACCTTCGAAACTGTATAAAGCTTTAAAGATACATTCGAAACATCAAGAGTTGTTTCGAAGGTTGATTACTTCACTTTCGAAACTGTATAAAGCTTTGAAAACTTTCGAAATGTGTACATCTCTTCAAATATATGTAAAATGACAATTAATTAATTGTCGAATAATGCCTGTTTTTGGCATGATAAGTTGGTTCGAAGAACAACAGTTTTTGGTGTCTTCGAAGAATTGATAATTGGTTCGAAGTACAAAATTAATATTTTCATTAATTATGTATGAACCAGAACATACAAAATTTGAATAACCACAATGTTGGCCAAAAGTTGCTTCGAAAGCCCTTTTGCCATAATTTTGTAAGCTTCGAAGCACTCCATCTTGCATTAACAGCTTCGAAGAAACAATAATGGTGGTTCTGAACCTTCGAAGCTTTGCCGAATATTTCCAAGGATGTAATTTGTCCTTTGTCGGCACTTTCAACCTTCGAAAGATGATTTTGGTCCTTTGTACCACCTTCAAAACTTTACCGAATATTTCCAAGGATGTAATTTGTCCTTTGTCAGCACTTTCAACCTTCGAAAGATGATTTTGGTCCTTTGTACCACCTTCGAAGCTTGTTACTAGTCCGTAATAGCTAGCATTCAAGACATCTAGTCATAATTTCATACTCATTCGAAACACTTCATTGGTGCTATTATATCATTCGAAGCACTTTGTTGATATTATTCGAAGCATTTTATTGCTTAGATTAGTCATGTGCTTGGTTCGGCCCTTCAAAAATTCAAGTAAACATCATTTTTAAGGGCCGCGGGGGGTAATGTTAGCACCATAAATCTGTAATTTTTATTATTTATATAATTGCAGTACATGTGGCATCCTCCTACTCATTTGGAGGTTATGAGAAGTTATGAAATGTGAAAAGATGTTGGAGAATAAAGTGGAGAACATGGAGCATTAATTGGAGGTTAAAGGAAGTTACGAAGACATGGAGGAATATGTGGCATTGTGGGAATGAAGATGGAGAAATGGGTAGTTACTAAGTAGTTATTGCTGTAATGGGTAGTTACTAAGTAGTTATTGCTGTATTTTTTCTTCTATAAATAGCCATTCATGGCTACATTGTAAAGGGACCCAGAACTTAAATCAAAGACAGTTGATTTCAATATTTCTTGTCATTTTCCTTATCTTAGGAGTAGTTTAACATAGATTTCATTTCGAAGCATTTATTTTCATGCACTTCCTTTTCGAAGCATAGGAGTAGAGGTAAGTAATTATCACCTTGATTGTTCACTCAATCGTCTTTCTCCGTCCCCCTTTCTTCTTTTATTTTTTCTTTTCGCTACACTTGGCAATTTTGAAGTCCTCTTCGTTGAGGCAAAAGAACCGTCAACGCAATCGCTTGATAATTGGCTTGAATTTAATCTGTAAGGGTTTTTCAATCCTTGCTGGCACGCTCGCATTTATGATATTTTCCTTCGTAGGAAAAATAAGCCAACAATTACATATATTGAAAGGGAGTCATTACAACTTTGAAATGGAGATGATGACAATTCCAAATAAACTCTATTAGAATAATTCCTATCCATTAAGAAATTTTTTAATCTTAAAAAAATAATTATTTCATATTTGAAATTCTAATATCTCAACATTACATAAATATTGATTTTTATCTAATTGTGAAGTTCAAATATCATAAAATATATAGAGGCTGAGAGCATCACATTAGCCTGAACAAATTTTGAGTTAAATTATAACTAAAAAGTTACTTTTCTATTTTAGCTAGTATTTTTTTGTATGTACACACTACGTTTGACTCTCTATTCTAAATTTAAATTCTGTAAAATATTCATTTTGTATTCTTAAAAAGCAGTCAAAGTAGTATAGGAGAAGTTAATTTTTGATTGTTATATACATGCAGTTTGACATTTAAAATTAAAAAAAAATGGTACCCAGCCGCGGTTGTCCGACCGAACATCCAAATAGTGTAGGACATCCAAAGTCTATGCAGTTCAATATTCCTAAAAATAAAATTGTGCAGCAGCTAGTTGTTCGACAAAATATCCGGTCACTCTTAAAAATAAATGGGAAACTATTATATCGCTACATGTAGCAATGCACTATAGCAAATTAACCAAAAGTTAGTTTAGAAATAATTTGTTGAAACAAATAGAATATCTATTTCACCAAAATTTATATTTGTTGAGACTGATGTAGAAGCTCTCATGAGCCACACAAAATGTAAAACTAACACACTTTATTTACCATATATTTTTGGTGGGTTGGTTGGTCTTCTATAAGACTAAAATCATCAAATATTTTCTCCATTCGTGTGAAAAAATGACCAGCTGTTCATAGTCTATAATAGTGTTGACTGAAAATATAAATATTAAAAATTATGTTTAGATTATAAATTTAAGTAAAATTATAATAATTTTTTTAAAATATAAATAAAAATTAATTATACTTCATTTATTTTTTTTAATTATCCTTTTTTTTTTAATTTCTATTTTATTCATTAAAACCCAACTTAAGCAATCAAAATGAGTCTGTCACTCGGTCAATTGCTGGTCAACAAGGGAGCTGAGAAGGAAACCATAATCAATTCCAGGGCAACCAACGACTCCCAACTCCAAAGGCTACGCTTAGCAAGTCGTTGGATAACACAAGTAAGAAGAGCATTTCCTTATTCTCTGCTATGGTGGTTTGTTTTCGTTTGCTGAATTGGGTATTTCGAATGGCTCTTCCCTCCATTTTCGCTTTCTTTGTTGTTGTCTCTCATCTACTGATTCTTCACTCAACTGGACAAGGGAGCATGTATGGTTGTCTACAGTCCTTCAACCTGTGGAAAACTTGGGCCTATCAAATTCCCTTTCTCCAACGACACATATCCCCTATGTGGGTTGTGTACTGTCAATTGTAGCGAACCAGTACCAATAATCAATTTGGGGTGGAAGCACAAACCGTATGAAGTTACGGAATTCTTGAATGATGAAGCTGTAAATGTTCGTGACAAATTGCTAGGAGACCTCATAAGCTCCAAAAATTGTGACATTTTCAGTAACTTGACTCTTTTTAGTGAACTTTCTATTTCCTATACAGTCTCTCCCAACCTCACCTTGTTCAAATGTCCTGCATACAGCAGCAGTAAACCTCAACTGCAGACAGAAGTTTACAGTTTCAGCAACTGTTCAGGCTACACTGTCTACTACACAGATCCTAATCAACATACTCCAACTCCTGCCAATCTTTCATCTGACTGTGTAGTTATTCAACTACCAATGCTACCATCAATCCGGAATCAAAATGTCAGTGATCTATTTTCACTATTGGCTTATGAATTCACTATTGGGTTGCATGTGTCAAAGTAATGTAACGAGTGTCGCCATAATGGAGGCCAATGTCCATCTCGTGCCTTCGGAGAGTTCCATTGCATAAAGGATGAAGGTATTGTCATTTCTGCATATGCATGCTATTACTTTACATTAGACTTTATTTTCAGACAGCCTTTTAAACATGCTGAACTTATTTTTTTATTGACATTGGTTGCAGGAAGAAGTGACTTGAAATTGATTCTAGGAGCAGGTAATATACATAACTTTTATAACTAATATTTTCATGCATGAATATATTTAGATGCTTGGTTTCCAATCTACTAAACATGTCTAATTGCTTCAGCTGCTGCTGGAGTTGGGATTTTATTAATTCTATTGTTCTACATCATAAGGAAACTCTTGCAAAGTGAATTGACAGAGAGCTACCAAAATGTTGAGAACTTTCTAAGGACTTTTAGATCTCTTTCTCCAAAAAGGTACACTTATTTTGACATAAAGAAAATGACCAACTCATTCAAATTTAAACTTGGTCAAGGAGGATATGGTTGTGTCTACAAAGGAACACTAGAAAATGGTTGCTTGTAGCGGTGAAGGTTCTAAAAGGGCTGATAGGTAGCGGTGAAGGTTCTAAAAGGGCTGATAGGTAGCAGAGAAGAGTTTATTAATGAGGTTGCGACCATTAGTAGGACATCTCATGTTAATATTGTAACTCTTTTGGGTTTTTGTTTTGAGGGTCGCAATAGAGCTCTCATATATGAATTCATGCCTAATGGATCCCTTGAGAAATTCGTATATGATAGGAACTCCTCGACATTTCATCAGATGGGGTGGGAAGCGTTGTACCAAATTGTAGTTGGTATTGCCAGAGGGTTAGAGTACTTACACCGCGGTTGCAACATACGAATTTTGTATTTTGACATAAAGCCTCATAATATTCTTTTAGATGAGAATTATTGCCCAAAGATCTCTGATTTTGGACTTGCTAAACTGTGCCCACAAAAGGAGAGTATAATTTCACTGCTGGGAGCTAGAGGGACAGTTGGCTATATTGCCGCAGAAGTATTTTGCAGAAACTTTGGAGGGGTTTCACATAAGCCTGATGTCTATAGCTATGGAATGATGATTCTAGAAATGGTTGGAGGAAGAAAGGGTATTGATGTTGGAGTTGATCAAACTACAGAAATATACTTTCCAGAATGGATATACAAGCGTCTTGAGCTAAATGAAGAACTTGGGTTGCATAACAATGCGAATGATGAGGCAAATGAAGGTGTGAGGAAGATGATTATGGTTGGGTTGTGGTGCATACAGACTGATTCCTCACACCGGCCATCAATGAGTAGGGTGATGGAGATGCTAGAAGGGAGCTTGGAGTCCTTGCAAATCCCACCTAAGCCTTTCTTGTCTTCTCCCTCAAGATCACCAGCAGAATCTTCAACTACACACACACTTCATAACATTGTGTGATTCACAATGCCTAGTTCTACTACAAGGGCAAAATGAGCCTTTCCAGTGAGAATTAAGTAAATCGTATTTCTTATGTGGTTCTCTGCATACATCTCTCAAAACTTGGTGAATTTGTAATGCTTGAACAAGATTTTATGATTAGCTTTCATCTGCAACTAGTTATTATTCTACAAGTGCTCGAGTCTTGAGTCATTTGATTATTATCCAACTAGTTATTATTTATCAAACCTTAATTGTATTATAGAGGCCTGCCAAGGCCTAAAGAAGTAGTCACTAGTTCTTTGGAATTCACATTTTCCTAAGGGCTTAAATGCTGGGCTGGGGCTAGTTCCATTAAGTAAGATTTAAAAATAAATGGTACATCACTGCCTATGTCAAGGTAGTGGTTCAATTTTGGAATAGCATTCTGCATCATCCTGAAATTTACTCTGCTCTTGAAGAAAATTTTATGTAATTAAAAAATGAGCTAACGAAAAAAATAGATTAATTATATTTTTAGCTTCCAAAATATCAGTATTGTATAAATTTAGTTCACAATATATAAAAGTCTTTTAATTTGATCTTATATTTTTGTTCAGTGATAAGTTAAATCATTTGATTCAAATTTAGAATTTCTACTCAGAATTTTGTCTCGAAATAATAATTTATGATTCAAATTTATTTCATACATAGACTCAGACTTCACCAATTTAATCTCCACGATACAAATAGATTTTAGCCAAAAATTTGGATTCCTAGACTTAATCCAAGTTAAAATGCATATCATTATTAAGAAGATTTCAAAAAAATGGACCTTTTAAAAAAGAAATTCTAAATTCTCTCCATCACATTGTCGTGAAAAAGCCACCTTAATATGTCTTACGAGTAGTTTCAAATTCAAAACCAGTTAAGACATAATTTAAAATTAAAAAATGACATAGTAATTATAGACAGTTGATTTTGAATTCTAATGATATGTCCAAACCTTATACATGGTAATGAGAAGGATTTTATTTTATTTTTGGTTGATAATTGGGAACAGTGTCCTAAGCAGGGTCTTTGGGCCCACTCAAAGAGCATAAACCCACTGTCACGCCGTGTGCTTCATTGTCAATGCTGGAGAAGAGAACATTTCCCAACAAGATTGTCCAAGTCCAACTTGTGGAAATATTAGGCGGATCAAATTCCCTAAAACAGTCCCATAAAAATTTTCCAAGTCAACTGGCGGGTTGTCGATCAGAGAAAACATTATATAGACTTTCGTTTTACGAGCAATGCTAGGTATTGGTGAAAATACAAAAGAATTATATTTTATTAACAAATAATATAAAAAAATAAGATACGAATAGATTAAGAGAAAAAACCCAAATACCGATGGAACAGTCAATATAATATGACTTGTCTTTTTCAGAATACAACAGTCCGACTATTTGTCATATTGTTCAAGCAACTCTGCATAAAATGGTGAACTCAAAACTCCACAAAAAAATAAAAAAAACAGCAATGCTACGGACCCCCAGTGGGGGTGACCCCGAGTGACCCCCCAGTGCCACGTGTCGGCCTGGGGTTGGCTGAAAACCAAAAAAAAAAAAACTGTTTTTTGGACCAATGGGAAGGGACCCCCAGCACCCCCACTGGGGGTCCGAAGCTTTATTCAAAAAAAAAAAAAAACACCATTTTTTTGGCTAGTAATCTCTCAAGTGTAAAATTAGTTGGTAGGAAAAAATGAGTAGATGTGAGGAACAATATATAGGCCACTAAGACCTTATAAAATACACCAAAAATAATGACAATAAAATTAGAGAAAATAGAGAGTCCCATAACCTCCAAATATTAACTCACCACCAAGCCTATGACCTACCAATTAACCTCCACTCAAGGACGAGACAAAATGTCACCAAAATAAATAAATAAATAAGTAAAAATATTAAAATGGTCCAATAATTCCCCACTCATTTTAATATTAACAAGTACAAGAGAGATTATCAAACAAAGATAGACTAGTATGCATCATGAAGGTGTGCTTTGCATTGAACCTTCATTACTGAAATAACAACATCTACTCCAGAGTCAATAGTGGTCTCAGACTTGAACTATGACTACTTAGGGAAAATAAAGTATTATTGCTCACACACAATGATCCAGGTGTTGACATGAGCTTTAAATAGCCAGCACATTATAGCTTTGTGCTAATCCTAGTTTTCATGCGCATATTTGAAAATAAGCCTTATTATCATAGAAAGCAGCCCTACTTCCATGCTCACATAGGTGAAATCTGTCAAGGATGTTCTTGTAATTTACACTCCGCACTCAACAAGAACTGCATAATTTCATTAAGAGTATAAAGACTCAACCCCCCAACATTATAGGACAAATGCACTTACATCATACGGATGGACAACAATATAATGAGTGCAATTTTTACAACCATCATATGATTCGTTCTTTCCATTGAACCTAGTTACAGGATCTCTGGTCCCCAAGTTGGGTATCCTCATACATGGTTTATGATTTTATAGGCTTCAAACCCATCTTTCTCGATGTACTCTAGACCCTATCTCCTGCCAAGGCCTTGGTTAACGGATCCGCAAGAATTTTTTTTTTTTTTTTAACGAAAAGAGTTACACAGAAAAACCTTACAAGGGACCAAGAAGAGCATCATTCCTAAAAATTTCAGAGAGATCAGTGAAGGGTTTGAAACCCAACCTACAGAAAGGTCATTATAGACACATGCTTGTGCTAGCCAATGGGCAACCCTATTGTCGGTTCTATTTGTCCATCTCAGCTGAAGGTTGCCCTGACTTATGAGCTGACGAATATCAAGAAAGATGGCTAGAGTTTCCCAAGGAGGTACCTTTTCTGAAACACCCAGTTTGATAACCTCTTAGTTGTCAATCTCAATGGTAACAGATTCAAGGTGACAAGCAATTGCTAGTTGAGCTGCAGCCTCACAGCCTGAGCTTCCGTAGCAAAAGCTGATGAAGAACGGAAAGATGTAGCAATGCCATCTATCAGGTGCCCCTCTAAGTTTTGAAGGAGGACAGCAGTTGAAGCTTTATCCCCTTTGGATATGAAACTCGCATTGCAATTTAATTTTAATTCCCCAACCCGTTTTGGGTGCCCTCTTTGGTCCCTATTGCTCTATGGGATTCGCTTTACATTGCTAGAATTGAGGTCTCTGGTGCACTATTGTTGTCCCTCCAGCCCGAGGTAGAGAGAGAATCACCTGACAAAGTGTTCCAATCGGCATCATTATATCCCTTAAGTGCCGCAGGATACTTATTATAAACAAACCGTAATTTTTGGTACTAAATAAATATCTCATAATTCTTCCCATGGCTAGCCAATGATCTCGACTTGGCTTGCTAGTAAACCTGCTAAGTACTCCAACAGCATATGTAATGTCAGGTCTAGTACAGTCAATAGCATATCTCAAACTACTAATCATGCTAGCATATTCTTTTTGATTAATCACATATTTTTCATTTGTTACAACAGATAAATGTATGCTTGAATCAAAAGAAGTAATAACATGTTTATAGTCTAGAAAATTATATTTCTTTAAAATTTTCTCAACATAATGTGACTGATCAAGAAAAATATCATCATTAGTCTTGGTAATTTTAATTCTCAAAATAAAATTGGCTTCACTAAGATCTTTCATATCAAAGTGGCTATTAAGCATATGTTTAGTCTTATTTATAATATGCAAATTAGAGCCAAAGATAAGTAGATCATCCATATATAGGCTAATAATCACATGTGCATTCTCACAAGTTTTATAATATATGCACTTATCAAATTCATTAGTTTTATAGCCATTTTCAAGCATGCAAGATTCAAATTTTTCATGCCACTGTTTAGGAGCTTATTTTAAATCATAAAGGGATTTAGTTAGCTTACACACCTTATTTTTTTGGCTATGCTTCACAAAGCCCTCGGGTTGGTCCATGTAAATTTCCTTATCTAAATCTCCATTTAAAAATGTTGTTTTCAAATCCATTTGATGAATTTTTAAATCATGAATTGCAGCCACTGCTATCAACAGTCTAATTGATGTAACTCTAGTAACTAGAGAAAAAGTATCAAAGAAATCAAGATCAACTTGTTTCTTAAAACCTTTAGCGACGAGCCTCGCTTTATATTTATCTATAGTTCCATCCGATTTAAGTTTTTTTACAAAGGATCCATTTACACCCAAAAGTTTTACAACCTGGAGGTAAATCCACTAGCTTCCATGTTTTATTTGAAAGTAGGGAGTCTATCTCATCATTTACAATCTCTCTCCAGAAAATAGCATTAGGTGATGATAAAGCTTTTTGCAATGTAAGAGAAATTTCTTCCACATTATAAAGATAATAGTCAAGGCCAAAATCTTTTTCCACTTTAGCTCATTTACTCCTCCTTGGTTGGATTTGAGAATTTTTTTGTTCATGAAAAACTTGAGTTGGAGTAAAAGAGCTAGGCATGGATAAAATATTTTCAGAAAATATTTGACCCCCACTATTTCTAGATTTGAAAGGAAAATTGTTTTCATGAAAAATGGCATCATTTGATTCAAAAATAATATTATTTTCCATATCCAAAAATCTATAAGTTGTACTATGCAATGCATACCCAAGAAAAGTACAAGTGGTAGCTCGTTCACTCAATTTAGATCGTTTAGGATATATAAGCCTCACAAAAGCTAAACAGCCCCAAACCCTCAAATAACCTAGATTTGATTTATGCCCCCGCCACAACTCATAAGATACAATTTTAGTCTTTTTGTGTAGCACTTTATTTATCACATGGCAAGCTGTCAAAATAGTCTCGCCCCAAAGATTTGAGGGAGCACCTGAATCAATAAAAATAGCATTTGTTAAATCAATTAACGTTCTATTTTTTCTTTTAGCTACGCCATTAGATGAAAGTAAATATGGTGGAGTAGTCTCATGAATAATTCCCAATAACTGAACAAAAGAGTTGAATCCAAGAGACTCATACTCTCGGCCTCTATCACTTCTAATTCTTTTAATATTTTTATCGAATTGATTTTCCACTTCAAGAATGAATTCTTTAAATTTCTCAAAAGCATCACTTTTATGTTTTAATAAATATACGTTTGTATATTTTGAAAAATCATCAATACGTGATAAAATATCAGTTACCACCATGAGTTAAAATTCCTTCAAACTCACACAATTCAATATGAAATAATTCTAGCAATTCGGTATTTTTATCAACACTTTTATGAAGCCTCTTGGTAATTTTTGCTTTACTGCAAACTTCACATTTCTCAATTTTTTTTTATCACTTTAGGAATTAATCATAAACTACTCATGATTCTCACATATTTACTGTTAATATGATACAAGCGAGCATGCCAAAAATTAATAGAAGACAACATATAAACCGAATTGGTAGATGATTTATTAATCTTAACATTTAGTTTGAACATCTCATCACAAGCATAACCCTTACCCACAAAAATATCATTCTTGGTAATCATATATTGATCAGATTCCATAGTTTGCTTAAAGTCAGCCTTATTCAACAAATAACTTAACATCAAATTCTTCCTCATGGATGGTGTATAAAGCATATCTTTTAAAGTAAGCACATGTCCAGAGGTGAACTTAAGGTCAACCCCATCACTCCCAAAGTATCTTGGTTTAACTAGAGTCACCAAGCATAACTGTTTTCTCATCATCAAAGGGAGTATACACCTTGAACCAAGCTTTATCATAACAAACATGCCTATTAGCACTAGAATCTGCCCACCAACCTTCTACATAATTAATCATGCAAATGTCTGTAATCATCGCCACAAATGACTCCTCGATAACATTAGCCTTTGGGGTAGGTGCACGTTTTCGGAATTTGCAAGTTCGAGTAATATGCTCACTTTTGCCACAGACAAATCATGTAAAATTTTGTGAAGGTGGTAGACCTTGGTTCTTATTTGGATTAATCCATTTATTGTGAGGTTTACCATAATTCTTTATATTCTTTTTATAAGGCTTTAAATAAGCATTTTTGAAATTTTGACCTTTGGGTAAATTATTATTTGTTGAAACAAAATTTACCTTTGTGGTGGAATTGGCATTGCCCTCTTGTGTTATTAATGCATCTTGGCCTCTAGCCTCCTCTTTAACTCAGATGTGAGTGATCAATGCCTCTAAGGAAGTCTCCTTTTGTTTGTGGCGCACGTTCTTTTGGAATTCATTCCAAGATGGCGGTAACTGGTCAACCAGTACTGCAACTAGCAAGTTGTCACCAATCTTGATGCTTCAGATCTTACTTTTGCAACTATTATTTGGAAATCTTGTGCTTGCTCCACAACAGATTTTCCATCTACCATCTAGAAGTGAAAAAATTGGCTAGCTGCATACTTTTTTGCTTCTGCCTCTTCAGTATCATACTTTGTAAAGTTTTCCAAATTTTCTTTGCGGAAGTGTAAATGGTGTCATAATAGTCATAAAATTGATCAACAAGGCAATTTAAGAGATAAAAACGACATTTATACTCATATGTATTGTATGAAACAAATTTTTCTTCATGTGCCTCGTAGTCTTCATCATTCATCGCCTCGGTTGGGATTTTGTTTGGGTTCTTCTCGGTAAGAACATAAGAAACTTTCAAAAGGCTAAGGTAAAAAAGAACTTTTTCTTTCCACCTCTTAAAATGAACTTCCTTGAACTTGAAAGGCTTGTTGAGATCTCCAATTCTATCATTGGTATTTTCTGGTACTTGTTCCATTTTGATCACATTAAAATTATTGGTGAAAATACCAGAAGAATTATATTATATTGATAAATAATGTAAAGAAAATGAGATACAAATAGATCAGGTTAAGGCACAGATATCTCATTTTCGTTAAGGAGATCAAGCCCACTACAATAGGAAAATCTCAAATACCGATACAACAGCCACTATACTATGACTTGTCTCCTCTAGAATACAACAGCCCGACCACTTGTCATATGGTTTAGGCCAACTCTGCACAAAATGGTAAACCCAAAGCTCCACCAAGAAAAACACTCTTTTTTGGCTAGTAATCTCTCAAGTGTAAAATTCGTTGGTAGGAAAAAATGAGTAGATGTGGGGAACAATATATAGGTCACTAAGACCTTACAAAATACACCAAAAATAATAACCATAAAATTAGAGAAAATAGAGAGTCCCATAACCTCCAAATATTAACTCACCACCAAGCTCATAACCTACCAATTAACCTTCACTCAAGGACAAGACAAAGGGTCACCAAAATAAATAAGTAAAAATATTGCAATGGTCCAACACCAGGATCTAAAAAAAATTACCATATATTCTACATAATATTCATAGATGTGCTTTTCTATGAAGATTTATAGATGTGCACGAGTAGAGAGAGGAGAGAGAGAAGAATATTATTATAAGTATAATGCTATATGCATTAATTGATATATCAATTAGTATATTAATAGAGGATATGACATAATTTTAAAAGTTTTGAGATTTGTAATTTGTACAATGGGTGGGGTCAATAATAATATAATAATATATGTTGATTTATTAATTGATATACTAATTGGTGCATGTAGGAATACTGTAAACAAAATATACGTAAAAAATTGAGTGAACAGGTAGTTGAGCGGTTGTCAGAGCATCCGCATCAGCCTCTCTACAATGGCTTTGAAGCTATTATAGAAAGCAAAAGCTGTCAATATCAACTCCATCAGACTCTCTATAGCCTTCATTCATTTTGACTTTCTTACAGTGCCTCACCTAATTTGTTGAGGCACTATTCATACGGTAATCTATTTTTTATTATATTTCCTGGAGCAAAACTAGGCCAAAAAGTCATGGCCGGTTGTCCACTCGGATGTCTCTTCGGATGTCCCGTGAGTGCCTTGTAACAAAGAAGGAAATGCCCAAAATTGGCCTGGCCGGTCGACCTCCTTGTGTGATTGTATTGTTGTTGTTTGCTTGTTGTTTGCTGCTCTTCTGGGACTAATCCATCATATATTTAAATTGAAAAAGATAAAAGAATAAAAAATAATATTTTAATAAAATAGAATTTTAAAATAGAGAGCTTGATGGAGTGTGTATATAAAAAAGAGACTAGTTAAAATACAAAAGTAAATTTTAAATTATAATTTAACTTCAAATTTGCTAAGACTGATGCAAATGCTCTCAACTTTACTTATTAGCCGGCATTCATGGGTTCGACCCCTTAGCGCAATGCATTTGTTTATAATATTTTCAAGGACCCGTTAACATCCCACAACCAACCCGTTCAAACCCATGCAAGCAAATGGGTTCCAGATAATCACCCAATTATGACCCGCTTGATAAACAAGCAGGTTTAAACCCGTATATTACGGGCGGATATGGGCGGGTTGGCAGGTTCAAGTCAGGATTGCCACCTCAGATTAGCCTCGAGGTCTTTATTTCAAGAGCAATGTTAAGGGTTATTTTGAGAATTAATCTCTACTTTGGAAGTATTGATAGCCTTTTGATTATTGGTTTTTCTTGTTTGAAATGGGTTCTAATCTCTACCTTCACTATTGGAGATTAGTGAATTGGAGATTAGTGAATTAGTATAATCTAAAATTTAAAGATAAAATAAAATAAATGGTGAATTATATTAACAGTTCTTATAATTTGGGACTTGTATTACTTTAATTTTTGACTTTTCAATTGTAATCATTTGACTTTGAATTTTGAATTTTGAATTTAGTTTCAAATAAAGACAATTGAAAATATCATTACTTAATTTGAAGGGTAAAATTGTCAATTTGATGAAATATAAACTAATTTGACAAAAATAAATGTTAAAACAATATTTTTAATTTTTAAAAATTATTTCTACCCACTAAAAATAAAATTATTTAAAATTGATAAATCTTTTAGACATTTTTTTTTACCAAATTAATTTTTGTTATGTGTTTGGATGATGATCATGTCATGTGTGATTGTTAGGATTTTAATGTATAATCGATATATTTAATATATGAAATGTTTTTAATTTTTGATTTTTGATTTAATGGATTCATTTAATAATGATATCAAACATATTTGACTTTTGGAAAAATAAAAACTAATTTAATGAAAATAAAAACATCCACCAATTATATGATCATCATCTAAACACATAATAAAAATTAATTTGGTAAAATAAATAAATGTTTAAAAGATTTATCAATTTTACATAATTTTATCTTTAGTGGATAGAAATAATTTATAAAAATTCAAAAACATTTATTTGACATTTATTTTTGTCAAATAAGTTTATATTTTATCAAATTGATAATTTTACTCTTGAAATTAAGCAATGATATCTTCAATTGTCTTTATTTGGAATAAGATTCAAAATTCATAGTCAAATGTGTCACTATTGAAAAGTTAGGGACCAAAATAATACCAATTCAAAATTACAAGGATCGTTAGTGTAATTTGCCCTAAAATAAAATAGACAGTCCCAAATAATGAAAATTTAAAATTAGTCCAACAATTTTAACGAAATTATATGAACTTCACCTACAATAACAATAACTTTAATAATATCAATAGAGGTGATAAATTTATTATGAATAATATTATATGCTGTTGGCTTTTTTGGCTTTCGAAGGGTATTTTGGTAAATGCGAGCGTGCCAGCAAGGATCAATCAGTCCTTACAGAAATTATAATTGCCAACCAATTATCAGACGATTGTGTTGTAGTTCTTTCAGCCTCAATGAAGAGGACTTTTACTGGTGGCTTGACTTAGGAGAAATTAAGAAAAATAACAGTTAATATGAAGAACAATCGAAATATTTCATTAAAATGAACACTTACAATAGTCCAAACTCAGCCTCGAAGAGGTTTACAGCAATAGTCTACTTGAATCTACTTGAAACTACTCCTATGAATCGAAGTGCAGTGCGGGTATTTAAAGAACAGGTATTTAAAGTGCAGGTATTTAAAGTGCAGGTATTTAAAGTACAGGAAATGTAAAACTGGAAAAGAAAATATGAAGTAAAGACTGGTTTGTATGATCTGAGTCCCGGGGTCTTTTCTGGGGGCTTCCCTGCTATTTATACTCGTCAAGGATGACCTTCGAACTGCACTTCGAACCGTCGAACTTCTCCTCCATGATCGCTGATCATGCTGCCTTAGAAGTAGTTCCACTACGCCACTACTTGCAGTTGAGCTTCCCTCCTGTATTTGAATTTGAATATGGGTAACCGTTGAAGCCATGTCACCTTGCATCTCTTTACTGATCTAGTGCTACTCAGATCACGTGAGAACCAATATTCATCGCCTCGTGTACGACTAGGATTGAAGACTTGGATTATCTTCCCATAATACCCTTATTCTGCCACGTGTCGAATTGTAACTGGCTTTTACAAAATATGTAGCCAACATTACCCCCCGCACTAATATACCCAATACTTGGTGATATTAGTGGATCAAAGCTTTTCCCGCGTTTCTTGAAACATGCATGGAGCCTAAATTCTGGAAACACAACCGTCACCTATTTGGTGATCATTTGCATTAACTCTCCTTCAGTTTGTCGAACATCCCAATACCTTAGCATTCGAACAGACTATGGCCAAATCAACTTCCCTTTCTATTGATCAAGCATACGAAGAGCCATTGAGTAATGCTGCTTCCCCTCGAAAGAACCTCCACGCATTCATTAGCCACCTTTACCCGCCTTTCTATATTCAGGTCATGGGAGCCTTTGCAAATTACCAACCTTTGGACTACGAACACATTGTCCTTAATCCTTCAATTCAGCAAATTACAGACACAGATACAAGTTCTTCCTCTGACTCCCCCTTGTACCTCGAACACACTGCTCTCAAACCCTTTATTCAGCACATTGCAGACATGGACTTGGGAAACTCTTCTTCACAGACCTCTTCATGGGATGAAGCTGTAACTTCTTCATCCTCTAGGGCTTCTGGCTGGACAAGCTGGCCAACCCCTGAGACTTATGATTTAAGGAAACGAATCAACCACCACTTTGTTGAGTTCACTGACCCTTTGGAGTTCCCTTCCTACGCTCGAAGTTCAGTAGTCTACCCTTACGTGCCCATTGACCTTCGACGTAGTTTGGAGGGGAATCTGCTTGTGGCATGGTATACCTCTTCCATGCCTACAAAGATAATGCACCCTGCCCAGCACCTGGAAGAAGCACAAGGGTATAGCCCTTCATTTTTAGCCAAGAAGGCGAAGATTTGCTCTTCTGACTGGCTTGATTACATTAATGCCTTTGTTCCTTCCGTTCCCGTGCCATCTCCCATAATAGAAGCATCCACACCTTCTTCTCCATCCTCTGAAACAGAAGCATCCACTTCTACTCCTTCATCTTCTGAAGCAGAACCATCTACCCCTTCTTCTCCTCCAACTCTTTCCTGGACAGAGAAACTAAGGCTTGCCCTTCCTATGGACAAAGTCTTTCCACCTTACAAACCTTCACCTTCCCCTACTCCAACTGAGCGGAAAGAAGCTCAACTTCTGCTTGCAGCTTTCTCTCACTTGCCCTTCAATGTTCTTGAAAACGACATCCCTCTCAAGAACTTTCGATGGGCTTGTGATATTCTGACTAGGGGCCATGTCCTTAATCCCCTTGCCCAAGCAGAACTTCATATGTTCCTGGACCAGCTTCCAGTGCTCCTCTACTGGCATCGAAATTCCCTGGTTACTACACAATCTTTGGATCAACTTTCGTCTCTGCGAATTCATGCCCAATATGAAGCAGAGAATTTCATCGAAGAATTTGATGATTTTAAGAATAAAGATTCTGCGTATTGGGATGATTTGGTCATAGACGAAGTGGAGCAAAGGTTGAGAGAGGAAGCTTTCGAAATAAAGGCTGAAGAGCTTTACTATGAAATCAGAGCACATCAACTTATGCAGCCAACATTAGAAGAAATAGAAGACATAATAAATAAAGAACGAACATTCATTGATCACTGTTGGATCAAGTTTCATGATGTAAGGACCCACATTTCATGTCTTAGTTATGCTTGCATGCATCTATATGATTTGCCAAGTTAAGATTTGCATTCATGAATATTGCCTTGTTTTGTATTTATGTGATTTGTTTAAGTGTATGTGTATGCTTTGTTCCTCCCTTGCTATGCCCAGCCTAAGTTATGTTAAGCCTAGGTTATGTTAAGCCTAGATCATTCCCAAGCCGAGGTCATCCTAAGCCTGTAACTATCTTAGAATCTCTTTGTTTGACCTCTACCTTCGTCCTGGCATATTGGCCGAGATGATTATCATCTGGGCCGAGGTGTGAATCGCCAAGGCCGAGATGTTATCTTGAACCCAAGTGATCTTGTCCTGGAGTGGTATGACATAGGCCGAGGTGTGGCACATCTAGGCCAAGGTGTGGCACAGCTTAGTCAAGCGTTGTCCTTCCTAGCCGAGATCATTGTCACCTTAGTTGTCGAAGCTTTGTTCTTCCAAGCCGATGTCTCTGTTATACCACTTGCCGAAGTTTTGTCCTTAGCCGAAGTCATTGTCCTTTGTTTGCCGATGTCTTGTCTTTTGCCGATGTCATTCCTTGCCGAAGTGTTTGCTGTGTAGCTTGTTAGGTACGCTTTGTCATAGACTTGTCTTGTCAGTCAGGCACCTTTTTGAGGAGAACCAATCCGCCGCTGCCACGTGTCCGAGCTGAGTGTTAAATCAGTCGGCAGAGAGAGAAACCCCTCATTTGTTGTATATCTATGTTTTGAAGAGGAGAGAGAAGCTCTAGAAGAGGGAGAAGAGTTCTTGAGAGAGAGTAGATCTTCCAAGCTTGATTCCTAGAGATCAAACCGTTAGATCCGTGTTCTAAGGTTAGATTCTTGATCTGTGTATGATGTTCTTTATGTTTATGTTATTGCATTGCATGATTGAATATGATTTGTAAGCCATGCATTGCTTTGAAGTTCGGTTTTAGAAAGAGAAAATAGTATTCAAGTGTTCTTCAAGAAAAGTCATGTTTTGATCCGAAAGCTCATGCCAAGATTCATGTTTTCATGTTTGTTTTCATATGATCTTCAAGTATGGGTACCCAGGTCCATGTTTTCGAACTCATAGCATGAAAACCCAGATTTTGTATAAGGAGTTATGATTTTGGCATTCACCTCATTCATGTTCTTCATGTTCATGTTCTTCATGTTCTTCACGGGTGGAAACCCAGATCTCCAGACTTCACTTCCCGAAGTGTAGTCGCCGAGGTCACTCTTGCCTAGACCTTACACTTGGGCCAAGCATCGTATCTCACCTTGGCCTACCTTGCATGATCACTTGCACCTAGTCTTTCTTGCATGAACACCTCCGCATGTAGCCGCACGCCGAAGCCTTGGTAACCACACCTCGGCTAGGAGGTGTGGGACCTCGGCAAAGATCTGGTTGGTACCCAGCATGTCCCCTTGACATGTAAAACAGTGTTTTGACTACCAGCATGTTTTCCGAGATCATTTGCATGCATGTAAGACTTGTTCTGAGATGTAAGTTCAGTAGACCTTGCCATGTGTTTGTAGGACTTGGACCTTTGCCTTGATCCCGACGTCTCGAGAACTATGTGAGTGTTATTTTTAATGAAGTTATGTTATCATGTTTTGAATAAGCTTTGCTTTGCTTTGTTTTGAAAAGTATTTGTTAAGCATGAATGATTACCCATATTTTATGTATCAAGTATAAGTTTTGCTTACCAAGTATGAGTTCTGTTTGGATGAGATTCTTGGATAGTCCTTCCATGCTAGGGGACTTTAAGCCTAAGTAGCACCCATTGCTAAGACATCGGCTATCGACGGTCTATGAACGGATAGTCCCCACTGACGGTCTTTGAACGAGTGGGTTTGCCACTGACGGTCTTTGAACGGGTGGATTTGCCATCGACGGTCTGGGATACGGATGGGTTTGTCTAAGTTCGCTATCGATGGTCTATGAACGGATAGCTACCACCGACGGTCTGTGAACGGGTAGATATGTTGTGTTCGGAGTGCCACAACCCCCAAGTGTATGTTTTGTTATAAGTTATGCTAAGTACATGTTTTGATATAAGTTTTGCCAAGTATGCTTTGTACAGTTATGCCAAGAACATGTTTTGACCAAGATATGATATGTGTAATGTTTTGACAAGGACCTCGGGAATCATTCATTAACCCCTTTATTACTTGTACCATTCACTGAGTTTCCATACTCACCCTCTCTATATATATGTAGGTTTCAAGCAGGAAGTCGGCTTCACCGAGATATGTGTTTGTGCCCGATGTTTTGTGTGCATGTTGTGTCGGCATTTTGTGTTTAGGTCGGCTACCTTGTGTTTACGTCGGCAGTTCTGAAGATGATGTTTCTTGGCCTGCATCCATGTATTTTGTTTATGTCGGCTGGAGAGGCCCTTTTGTAAAGGTGTATTATGTACTTTGATTACGTTGTATTGAAGTTGTAAAGTTATAATTAAGATGTATGCCATTTCATTTGACTTATGCACAGCTCTTATGGACCACTTGTATTTTAATATTGCTTCCGCTCATGTAAGCCCCATATATTATACTCTGATTGTGTGTGATTTTTGTAAGTTGGCCTTCGGTGATCATGGATCACTGGCCATCACGGCACCATCCTACTAGGGGCGGGTTGGGGTCGTGACACATGATCTTGTTATTTATTCTATCCCTTATTTTTATGAGCTTGAGTTCATACCCAGATAGGGTCATTCGATGTAATTGCTTTGGCTTTAATGTAAACAGAATTCTTCACTTGGCATTGTTTGATCCTGTTTCCATGTTTTGAAGCCAATTCAGAGCTCCGAACTGAACAATCTCATTCCTCGAATATGGATTCAATTGTTTTTAATGAAACACTAAAAGGAACCAACATGTCTTTTCCAATTTATGGAGTAAAGTTGACAGTTTTGGCTGATATCATCTTAGAAACAGTGCTTCGAATTTAACAATCTTATCCTTTGAATATAGATCCAATCAATTTCCAATAAGGATGTTGGGATGAATTCTCCAATTTATGGATTATGGTCATCAACTTTTGTTAATTCTTGTTCGGAATTGGTGCTTCGAACTTAACAATCTTATCCTTCGAATATAGATCCAATCAATTTCCAATAAGGATGTTGGGATGAATTCTCCAATTTATGGATTATGGTCATCAACTTTTGTTAATTCTTGTTCGGAATTGGTGCTTCGAACCTAACAATCTTACCCCTCAAAGCTAATCAGAACCAACATATGGTCATGGTTAACATAGCCAACCAATTTTAATTTAACCCCTTTTGCTTCGAAGAGCAGTCCATACAACAATATAAAACAGCCCTGAAAAGGCAATTTTCTGTGTGTGTATATAAACCAACTGTTGGTTTTGATGTTTTGAACACCAATTTCCATCCTTGAAGAATCCTAAGTTTTGCTTCGAAGGTCGTTACTTTCATTAATAAACCTCAAACAAGTCTTTAACCCCTTTGAAGTAGACCAATACTCGAGCATTCTTGCATCTTTAAGCATCTAATATGCTTCGAAGCCGGCTTCCGTATTTCGAAGCCATTTGTTGTTTGATTTTTGGCGCCAAAATTTTGGCTTCGAAGCCAATACTTTACTTCGAAGCTAGCGTCAATATCCGGAATGAGCTCTTCCCTCCAAAACTATCAATATTGGAAGAGACTCCTCGTATTTGTACTTTTAGTACTGAACGACTTACGGGATATATTTTTCGGACACAAAGGTTTTAAAAACCCTTTTGTTTTGTGCTCTGAAATCACTTTGCTCTTTTACAAACCCTTCTCTCTACCGATTTCTCTTTGCTTCCGTCTTCATTTTCTGAAGAGCGTGCCATCAATGGCTTCTTCTTCACCGAAAGTGCCAATCCCAGAGCGTATGGGCTCATCTTTAGCTTTGAAAAGGCTTATTGACGCAGAATGTGAGAAGTACAAGGCTGGGGAGAAAAGCGCTATCGATGGGCGTATCTTTGTCCCTCATCGCCATGAGCAGCAAGACTACGTGCTCGGATCAATTTTCAAGGAGGTCCTTACTGAGCTCCCAACCTTTTATCCGCGTCTGGTGGACCAATGTCTCCTTTATGAAGGTGGCCTTGACTGGAGGAACTGGAAAAGCAATCGCCCTCACCGATGCTGGCCCACGATGAAACCGGAATGGCAAGAATGGTATGACCGGATCATCCTTGCTAAGACACTGGACCTTCAAGAGCTCTGCCTCCTTGATGCTCTCCGACTATCTAGGGTAACTATCTCAGAGGACCCTTTCCTAGTTCCTGCTGCTTTGTGTTTTTGGAACCCTGTCTTTAATTTCTTTCAATTTAGATGTGGGATGATGGCCCCTACTGTTCTTGACATTTGCCATCTATTAGGAGTATCCCCTATTGGTACTCCCATCACACCGGATTTTCCTGACTTAGCAGTCCCTTTCTCCCTCCCCTCTCTTAGCTCATCTTACAGTGATTTTGTTAGAGCCGAGAACAAAAAAGAGGGTCCAGTAACTGATAGGGAATTCTTCTCCTTTTTATTATATTGGCTTTGCAAATTCCTCTTCTACACCTCCTCTCAAAGAATCATGCCTGAATTTGCCCCTCTCGCTAAAGCCCTTGTTTTGCAGAAAAGAGTAGCTTTAGCCCCATACATTCTAGGCCATGTATATAGAGTTTGTTCCCTTTTTTGTGAGAAACCTTTAGATGCTAATCAAGGGGGGCCATTCTGGATCCTTCAGCTTTGGCTTTTTGCCTATTTTACTGAATTACAATCCAAATGCCTCAAATTTTCTGGGCTACACTCTCTTACCCATGGCATAAGACTAGCTAATGCTTCACTCTATCCCTCTACTTTTGCCTTTTATTTCTCTTTCTTTCATCAACTACCAGCTGCCCTTCCTGTTCACCGTTTCCGTCCCTTCGAAGCCAGCATAGGCCCAACTTGGTTGAGTCACTTCCTAAGTGACAGGCTCTGCGCCTTGCCTGTTCACAAAGATATATGGGCTTCCCTTCTGATTCCTAGAGAACTGTTTATTGGGACCACGAACCCCAGAGCTTATAAATGTATAGCTGAGCCTTACTATCCTGCTCAATTTGCTAGACAATTTGGCCTCACACAAGGAGTTCCAATACCTCTCTGCAGCAACACCAACCTAACCCTGACCAAGAGAGAGTTGAAGGTTCGAAAGTCAAGGCTAGAAGAGGCAACTATCAAATTTATAGATGATTTGGCTAATTTTGAGTACACCCATTTCATTCCTCAAGGCACCTTTTTGAAGAGATACCAGATTTGGTGGGTGAGCAATATGGAAGTTTATTTAGCCATTACACCTCAAAACCTACTAAAGGTGTTGGCGCCCAAGGGAGCTGAAATTGTCACTTCTTCCACTGTGCCTCCTACAACCCAGTCCATTCCTGCTACTTCAAGTCCTCTTAGAGTCACTCGGGCTGTTTCGAAGAAAGGTATATGCCTTTGTTTTTTCTTTCTTTAAACTTTCTCTATGATGCTGATTATCTTACCCTCAATTCTTCTTCTGTGAAGGTGATCAGCAACAAAAGAAAAGGAGACTGCTTGAGCCCGAGAAAAAAACAATTAAGGTGCAAGAAGAAGAAAAAGAAGAAGCAGAAGACCAAGAGCATGAGTCACCCTTGATAAAGAGGAAAAGAGCGACTGATTTGGTCCAAGAAGAGACAATCACTAGGGAAGTAGAGGAGGAGGTTATTTTTAAAGAATCCGAATCTCAGGCTGAAGGAGCTGAGAAAACAATGGAGGAGTAGACAATGCCAATTCAAAGAAAAAAGAGAAGAAAGATTACTGTCTCTCTTTCTGACTTTGATGTCTCTCCTTCCGACTTTGATGAGGATTCTGATTCCGAGACAATTGCCCAAGCAATAGGAAAGAGAAGGAAAGTGACTGCTTCAACCACTGCCTTGGTTGAAGATCTCATTCATGAGGCAGCTGCCAAGGCAGTAGAGCAGGAACATTCCAAGGCAATAATTGTCTTCGAGAGGGCCGAGAAGAGACGGCAGCAACAAATTTTAAGAGAGGAAGCTGCTGCTGCTGATGCATTGCAAAGGGAAATGGCGAGAAGGCAACAAACTGCCGAACATTATTCCCTCCGCAGCTCTCCCATCAGTGCCAGTGCTTCTGAAACAAGTAATTTCTTTCACACTTCCGCTGTTTTTTCCTTTGTCAACTTTTGATACTGACTTTTGACAGTCCTTTGTATTTCTTCCTCTTGCAGCAACAACTACTGCATTCATTTTTCCAGCGAGGCCTCCTTCGACTTCAGTTGAAGTTGACCAGATGCAACGTGTGAAAACCATCCAAGTCATGCTCCCACTCTCTAAGCCTATATTTGATATACCTTCTTTGAATCCAAGCATCCCTGCCTCTCTTTTTCTTGGCTTAGAGCCATATCTTCCTTTTTTGACTTTTGATCTGCCTCAGCCTATTTCTTCTTCCTTCACAGAAATTCCAACTGCTACTCCATCTCTGGTGGCAGTTGATTCCCTTACAGAGGGTGCTGGTATTTCCCCAATTCATGGTTCATCACCTTTTCCTACTTCCAGCCCCTCTTCACTTTATTCGCTGGTGGCTAAGACCATAGAGGCTGCCAAAGAGGCTCCATCCATTTCTCCCATCCCCATGCAGCCCTCTGTGTCTTCCACCACAACACTCTCTATGCCTCCCATGTCCAGGGATGAGGTAGACATCTTCGAAGGAAGACTAGCTAGTCTCTTTGACATACCCTCTACCTCTCCAACCTTCACTGCTGAGGCTGAGCCATTAGTCTTGGCTGACTCCCTACTGGAAATCTTCGAGAGTCCTCCTTCCTCCAGCAACAAGCCTTTTGCACCTTCAGTAGATCTGGACACATGCTTGGAACTGCTGACTTCTTTTTCGAGGATCCCCTTCGAGGCTCTACAAAGGCCTATTATCAGAAATGGGTTCCTTCAGTGTTGTAACATTGCTGAGCAGTCTGGCATGAATGTTTCAAGTCATCTATCTCAGGCAGCAGCTATTGTCGATTTCTATCTCAACATTTGTCATGCTGCTAAGGCTGCGGATGAGAAACTAGCTAGGGATCAGAGTTTTGTTTCTCAAGTGCATACCGAAGTATCAGAACTCAAGGAACAACACTCCTCTGTCTCCCAGTTTCGAATCCAGCTGCTGGAGAAGAAGGCTCAGCTTGAAGAGGAGCTGGCTGCAGTAAACCAAGCCTTGGTTCGAACTGATACCAAGTTGCACATTACCAACCAAGGGCTGGCTGATCGAAAAGAAGACATGGCTGCAGCTATTCAATTGTTTCCATCACTTAGTAATAGGAAATCCACTGTACAAAAACAATTAAGACATTGTAATGATTTCTGGGCTAATCTGTGGCACAATGTATTTAATTCTTTATAAAAGAACAAATTTTGTCTATCATTTGGGTAGTCTTATGTTTTCGTATTTGATGCTTATGTTATTCCTTGTGTTTCCCAAATGGTTGGAAAATAAGGCTTTAAATATCTGCCATTAATCTTTTTGGGATGTACATAACCATTCAAATTTCTTAAATGACATGCTCCAAAAGGCAGAACTCTATGAATTTGATATGGTCCTTCCCAGTTAGGTGACCATTTGCCAAACTTATGGCTTTTAATCCCTATTGGGAGTATTGTTTTCCATACCAAATCACCTTCATCAAAGCCAATGTGTTTGACCTTCTTATTATAATTCTTGGCTGCTTTCTTCTTTTGGAAAAGAATGTTGTTTAATGCCAAAATCCTGGCTTCATCTATGCCTTCTAGTTCCAAGCACATACTTTGATGGTACTGCTCAGGATCTAACTGATCTTGGCATCTTACCCTCAAAGATTTAACATTGATTTCCACAGGTAAAACTGCATCATGCCCATATACTAAGGCATAAGGAGTGACTCCTGTACTTGACCTTGGGGAAGTTCTGTAAGCCCATAAAACATCCAACAAAAGGTTATGCCAATCCCTAGGATTATCCTCCACAACCTTTTGTATTCTTTTTTTCAAGGATTTATTGGATGATTCAGCTTGACCATTGGCTTGTGCATAATAGGGTGTGGAATTAACAAGGCTAATTCCAAATTCTGCCACAAAGGACTTCACCATTCTCCCATCGAACACAGTCCCATTATCTACAGTAATGGTTTGTGGGATGCCAAATCTATGGATCAAGTCTTTAATGAACCCAATGACCTCTGTTTGGTCTACAGCCTTATATGGCTTGGCTTCGACCCACTTAGTGAAGTAATCAGTAGCCACTAGAATGAAACAATGATGCTTCGAAGAAGGTGGGTGTATTTTTCCTATCATATCCATGGCCCATCCTCTAAATGGCCAAGGTTTCACCACTGCATGTAGGTCAGTTATAGGCACATGCCTTATTGTACCATGCCTTTGACATGCCTGGCAACCCTTTGCATATTCTATGCAGTCTTTAAGGATAGTTGGCCAATAGTAGGAATGCCTTCGAAGCAACCATCTCATCTTCACACCAGGTTGATGAGCACCACAAATGCCTTCATGAACCTCAGCCATAGCTGTTAATGCTTCTTTTGGGCCTAAACATTCCAGCAATAAGCCATCTCCCCCCCTTTTATAGAGAGCATTACCATATATCATATATTGCATGGACTGCAATTTGATTCTCATGCTGGCCTTCGAAGATGGACTAGCCAAATACTGAATTATTGGATGTCTCCAATCTTGTTCTTATAAGTCATTATGATTGACTTCCAAGACCACATTCCTTTTATTCGAAGGTGGTATCAATTTTTGATATGTTGTTTGGCTTATGTCCTTTTGGGCATTATCCCTTCTCTTGAAGTTCGAAACTTTCTGAGCCACATCATTAGCTCTATTGTTCAAGAATCTTGGAACATGGGTTACATTTGCTATTTGAAACTGAGAAAGCAGATGTAATGCAACAACATAATATGGCAGCATACTTATGCTTTGACACTTGAAAATCCCTTTCACTTGGTTAACCACCAATTGAGAGTCTCCAAATATGTCAACTGCATGTACTTGTAATCCAATAAGAATTTCTAGTCTTACTATTAAGGCTTCATATTCAGCCTGGTTATTGGAACAAGTGGCTTCATCCACTCTGAAACCATGTGTGGTCTCTACCCCTTGTGGAGATTTAATCACAATACCAATTCCAATCAAACCATTGGCTTTCGATCCATCGAACCACATCTGCCATGGCTCAACACTAGCCATGCCAAGCTCCATTATCTCTTGGCTCTCTGTTTGAGATGGATGGTCTGCCAAAAAATTGGCTAAAACTTGCCCCTTTACTGCCCTTTGAGGGACATATTCTAGATGAAATTCTGATAAGGCTAGTATCCACTTGCCAATTCTTTCCCTCAACATAGGTCTAGATAACATGTACTTAACCAAATCTGTGGTTGCAATTACCAAGACAGTTGTAGGTAAAAGATAATATCTCAATTTCATTGCAGCAAAATACAAAGCAAGACACAGCTTTTCAACAGCTGAATATTTACATTCACAAGAATTTAAAAACCTACTAAGGTAGTAAATAGCTTGTTCCTTGCCTTCTTCATTGTCTTGGGCTAAGAAAGCTCCCAATGAATCTTCTACTGCAGCTATGTACAACTTCAAGGGCTTGTTCCCTTTTGGTGGCATCAGCACTAGAGGGTTGGCCAAATAGGCTTTGATACCTTCGAAAGCAATTTGATGCTCTGCTGTCCATACAAATTCTTCTTCATCTTTCAGCCTTAACAAGGAAGAAAATACTTTAATTTTCCCCGCAGTGTTAGAAATGAACCTTCGAAGAAAGTTGACCTGCCCAAGGAACCTTTGTAATTCTTTCTTACTTGATGGAGGCCTGGCTTCAATGATGGCCTTGGCTTTATTCTGATCAATCTGTATTCCTTTCTTGTGCACTACATAACCCAAGAAGTTTCCAGATGATACACCAAAAGCACACTTTAGAGGATTGAGTTTCAACTTAAACTTCCTCATTCTCTCGAAAGCTGCTTCTAAATGAAACAGATGCTCTTCCATGGACTGGGATTTCACTACAATGTCATCAATATAACACTCTAGATACCCTCCAATGAGATCATGAAAGATAGTGTTCATAGCCCTCTGATATGTAGCCCCAGCATTCTTCAGACCAAATGGCATTTTAACCCATTCGAAGGTGCCAATATTCCCAGGACATCTGAATGCTGTCTTGTGGATATCCTCCTCTGCAATGCATATTTGGTTATAACCAGAGTGTCCATCCATCATTGATAAAACTTGATGCCCTGCTGAACTGTCTACCAGCAGATCCACTATAGGCATAGGGTACTCATCTTTGGGAGTGGCTAGATTTAAGTTTCTGAAATCGATGCATACCCTCATCTTGCCATTCTTCTTAACTACAGGCACAATATTAGATAGCTATTCAACATACCTGGCTGTCCTAATAAAGCTTGCCTTGAGTAGTCTAAGAATCTCTTCTTTGACCTTCTGAATTACTTCTGGACTCATTCTTCTTGGCTTCTACTTGTATGGCTTGAAATTAGGCTTCATAGGGAGCCTATGTTCTACTAATGACCTATCCAATCCTGGTAGTTCATTGTAGGACCATGCAAAGCAATCTTTGTATTTCTTTAGAACAACCAACAACTGGTCTCTGTCCAGAACATTCAAACAAGCACTTATATAGGTGGGCTATTGTATAGAACCTTCCCCTAAATTCACTTCCTCTAAGGGGTCTTGTGTCTGAGAACTTATTGAAGCTTCTTCTTTGGTTTCTTCTACCTTCGAAGCAACCTTCTTGATTTGTTCTGCTCCCAAGTTCTTTGATTCAACATCTTTGCCCTCCTCCTCATAGACAAAATCTGTCCATAAGGCATCTTCTTCCTGTATCTCCTGGACTTTCGTTTCAATGTCCAATGCACAGTATTTACCAAGGGTCAAAATTATGACCTGTGGCTGCTTTTGTTTGCAGCCAATTATCATGGCTTCTCTCTCTTGCTCCTGTACTTTCTGGACTATTGCTTTTACATCCAATGTTGAAAATTTAATCAAAGCCAAGGACCTGGCTTCTTTTTCTCCATTTCTTTGCCTATAGCCAGGCATCATTATCATCCTTCACGACAATCTCTTCATCAGCACTCTCTTGGACTAAGTGCTTTAGATGTGTCACTTCCTCATCAGCCGTCACTTCGGCTGAGCCATCAGCTTTCCTCAGTATACTGAGTGGTGTTACTCCCTCAATATACAACTTGGCCTCTGCAAAGTCTGCACAGGCTATGAAGGGTTGAGGATCTGAATCAATTTCCTCTGTCTCTCCATTGCCCAAAGCCATCATGATTTTCTGATGCAGAGAGGAAGGCACACATTTGTTAGTGTGGATCCAATCTCTCCCAAGTAAAGCATTGTACTTAGCATTGCTGTCGATTACGAAGAATGCTGTCATGCAGTCCCTGGTTCCCACACTCAAGTTAATGGGTAGAATCCCCTAAGCCATCTGTTTGTCTCCAGCAAAACCAGCAATGGTCGTGCTAGTTGGGATCAACCTGGGATTCTTCTTCCCTAGTTTCTTCAAAGAAGATTTTGGTAATAAGTTTACCGCTGCCCCATTGTCTATTAGGACTCGGTTCAGCTGTATCCCATCGAAGAAAGCCTTGATGTACAGAGGCTTGACATGTTGTATCATGGAATTCGAGGGATATTCAAAAGAATATGAGAGGTTGATGCTCACCTCTTCCTCGCTTTCACATTCAGTTTCCATCGGAGTAGCCATTCCAGGATCATCCTGTACCATACTCACTTGTGACTCTTCACTAGAGACAGGAATTGGATCCATGTCTTGGTCACCCTGGTCCTCATTTCCAGCCTGGAATTCATGAGGCAATATGTGTACCATATTGACTGATACAGGAGGAAATGAGCCAAATTGGATGGCTGGCTGTACCCTCTTCCCCTCTTGGCTACCTTGCTCAGTGTTTTCAGCAGCATCCTCCATGCTGCACTCTGGTACTTCATTGATAACTGATCCCTTTGAAGGATCCTTCTCAACTGGTTCTACAGTCAGAAATGTTTGTTCAGCCATGAAGGCTTCGAACATTTCTTCTTCTGCCATTTCCTTCTTTTGGCTCATGCCAATCTCTTCTTCCATTTCGCTATCACTTTCCATCAGGGCCTTCTCCAACCCTGCCAAACTAGACTTCTCTCTGGCTTTTAGTTCAGAATGAACCTGAGCCAACTGCTCTCTGCTACAAACCACTTTGCTTTGTAGAGTTTGTTTCGAAGTATGGTCTGACTTCGAAGTCTTCTTTTCTCCTGTCTTGACCAGTGAAGAACTCTCTCCACTTTCTTTCAGATCTTGCTGGTACTGGGTGTATCTGCGCTGAATCTTCCTCCTTTGTGATCTGGAAATAACTGGAACCATATTTGGTTCCTTTGTCTTTGGGTGTTTCAGCAATACCCAGTTGTTCGGAGCCACCAAAGGAGGCTTGACCATCCTGCCTGGGATTCCAACATCTCTCCTGGCAGGCACTTCCCTAGGTTTGTTCTGCATTACAAACCAGTCTGGGACTCCAGGTACCCACGAACTTGCTGACTCAGATGTTGAATTGCCTTTTTCGACCTTCGAAGCCATCTTCGAAGCTGGCTGTGAAGGTATGTGCTTGGCTCTGACCTCATGCTTTGAGCCTGATTCAGACCTTTGATGAAGGTAGCCACTTTCCGTCCTGCGCGAGGCTGGTCTAGGAGGCCAATCCCTGGCTTTAATCCCATGAAATGAGCCTCTCTCCAGTCTTCTTTCAGAATGGCTGCTCTCCATTCTGTAATAGTTGGGTGGCCTAGATTCATGTAAGGGCCTCTTGCCTTTAGCATGCATTCTGTCCATCGCAGGCTCAACCACTGGTAGTCGCTGCCTATCACTAGCCGGATACGGCCTTTTGTTGTAAGCGTTGGTTGACTTAGGACGTCTCTGAACATCCCTGTAGTATTGCTTCCCATCAATTGGAAGCCCCTTCAACCATTTGTAGCTTAGTCTGCATCTGGGACACATCCTCTGCATTACAGCTGCTTCCAAGGAATCGTCATCCAGTACTTCTTCATCAGAGTGTTCCTTCTGATGTGAGAAACCTTGTCCAATAACTGGTGGGTTTCTAGTCTCCCTCTTGGCAGTTGTCTGGTTGGCAATATGCATTTGCACATTGACCTCTTCCAATTCCTGCAGAGATAGATTCTGAAAGTTTGGTACAACCACATTAGCCGCGTTTTCTCCAACTTCTGGAAACGGGTTACTGTCAATCCCCATGGCCTTTTCTGTTTTGGCTGGGAACTTCAAACTTCCTTTTCGAATTTGCTCTTGGATCCTGTCTCGAAAAACAATGCAGTTTTTAGTCGAGTGAGACCAAGAATTATGCCATTTACAGTATACTTTTCCTTTAAGTTCATCTGGAGATGGTAGTTTTACTCCTTTTGGTAACTTAAGGAAATTGGCTGCAAGCAAATGATCAAAAATGTCATCTGCTTTTGTTAAATCGAAAGAGTACTTTCTGTGAAAGTCTTTCTTTTTAAACTGCTGGTCGATGGTTGTATCCTTATGAATTAATGCTTCACAGATTACAGGTTCTTTGCCCATAATCTCCGCTGCATCGATCTCATAATTGGGATCTCTATAATACGTCTTATACGAAGTATTATTTCGGTCTTGTTCCTCCTCTAGTAATGCTTCATATTGAGACACCTTATAGGTTAATTCGACCAAATCCCTGAATTCAGTTGAGTCAAACTTCTTTCGAAGCCTGAACTCTAAACCGTTTTGAGCCAATCTTACAAATTCTGGCTCTGGCAGTATGACTTTACATTTATTCCGAGCCCTTTTAAATCTGGCAATAAACTGAGTAGCCTTTTCTTCAGGCCTTTGACTCAATCTAGCCAAGTCCGCCATAGAAACCTCTAGCTCCGACTGGAAGAACTGGGCATGAAATGCCTCTTCCATTTGCTGCCAACTTTGAATGGAGCCAGGTGTAAGGTTGATGTACCATACAAATGCTCCCCCAGTTAGGGAATTTGGGAATAACCTTAATTTCCTATAGTCACAATTAGTAAATTCACCGCACTGAGCAGCAAACCGAGCAATATGCTCTACTGTCGATTGATTCCCAGTCCCATAGAAAAGGGTAAAATTTGGTATCCTGAACCCCCTTGGGTATTCATGTACCCTATCTACCTATTCTGGGTATGGTTTTCTGTATACAGGAGTCTGGACCCCCCGAGCCATCGGTCCACACATCTCCCTAACAATATCAACAATTTGGTCTCTAGGGACCATGTTTTGTGCCTGCTGAACCACTACTGGAGGAACAAACACAGGGTTTGGTGGACAAACTTGCGCCTGTGGTCCTCTTGGTCCATAAGGTGGTACATTTGGGACTGGTTGCCCCTGTGGTGCAGGTTGTTGTTGGGGGTATGGGTAACCCCTTTGAGCCTGTCCTGCGAAAGGACCTCTGAAAGGTGCTGGAACAGGTGTTGTGTCCCTTCCATTTGTGGGAAAACCTTCCAACCCCCCGGGTATAAATTCGAATAAGGGATTATTATACCCCCTAGTGCCAGGTATGGCTTCGAACATAGGATTTGCCACCATTCTTATGCCAGTTTCTTGTACTTGGCCAGATCCACCAACTTGTGTGGCTTCATTGTTGAGTACTGAGGCATTTTGGCCTACTACAGGCCTCGAAATGGGTTCATACCAAGACTGAGGCGATGGTCTTTCATAGTTCTGAGTACTAGTCTGACCATTAGAATACCCATTAACTTGCATAGGCTGTTTTTCTCTAGCCAATCTTTGCTGAGGGACATTTAAAATTTCCTCTGTGTGTCTTGTATTTGTTGATTGGTGGTTATTCATTCGATCCAAAAAGGATGTTGCCCACCTTTCCATTGTGTTCATTAATTGTTGTCCCATAGCATCTACTAAGTCATCCCATGGATTGTTGGCTGAGTAGATGGAACGGTGGATGGTCCAATTCCTTGGTTTCGTCCAATATTATAAACATATGGTTTCTTGTCCAGAAGTACTGGTCTGTTCGACCAAAGGTTCTGATGACATGGGAGTTTCCACAGGGATGTGTTACCACATTATCCTCTGGATTAGGTATTTCTACCTCTCCTTCTACGCCTTCTTCCAGACGTTCATTTTCTCATTGTCGTCTTCTTCTAGCCATTTTAAATTAGGTCCCATTGGGCGTGCCAAAAATATATGTTGGCTTTTTGGCTTTCGAAGGGTATTTTGGTAAATGCGAGCGTGCCAGCAAGGATCAATCAGTCCTTACAGAAATTATAATTGCCAACCAATTATCAGACGATTGTGTTGTAGTTCTTTCAGCCTCAATGAAGAGGACTTTTACTGGTGGCTTGACTTAGGAGAAATTAAGAAAAATAACAGTTAATATGAAGAATAATCGAAGTATTTCATTAAAATGAACACTTACAATAGTCCAAACTCAGCCTCGAAGGAGGTTTACAGCAACAGTCTACTTGAATCTACTTGAAACTACTCCTATGAATCGAAGTGCAGTGCGGGTATTTAAAGAACAGGTATTTAAAGTGCAGGTATTTAAAGTACAGGAAATGTAAAACTGGAAAAGAAAATATGAAGTAAAGACTGGTTTGTATGATCTGAGTCTCGGGGTCTTTTCTGGGGGCTTCCCTGCTATTTATACTCGTCAAGGATGACCTTCGAACTGCACTTCGAACCGTCGAACTGCTCCTCCATGATCGCTGATCATGCTGCCTTAGAAGTAGTTCCACTACGCCACTACTTGCAGTTGAGCTTCCCTCCTGTATTTGAATTTGAATATGGGTAACCGTTGAAGCCATGTCACATTGCATCTCTTTGCTGATCTAGTGCTACTCAGATCACGTGAGAACCAATATTCATTGCCACGTGTACGACTAGGATTGAAGACTTGGATTATCTTCCCATAATACCCTTATTCTGCCACGTGTCGAATTATAACTGGCTTTTACAAAATATGTAGTCAACATATGCACAAATTAATATACTAATTAGTGTATTAACAAATGATATTGTATAATTTTAGAAATTTTAGATATTTATAATTTGTATAATCGGTAGGGTCAATAATAATATGATAACAAATGTTGGTACACTAATTAGTATACTAATTAGTGCATGTAGAACTACCGATTTATTATAGAGTATTGCTATTAAGACTAAAAATTAGAGTTAATTTTCAAACTCAGTGATGTGACAATCAATTAAGATATTAAATGTAACATTCTATTCCATATCTTCGTTAATCATTAACTAATCATATAATTTACACATTATTAAATCTAGAAAGTGAATTTATATATATCATTTCGTTTTATGATATTACTTTTTGATATTTTATATTTAAATATATATATATATCTCAAATGACATAGTTACTATTCCTCTGACAACTATAATATATAAGAGTTTTAGAGACCAAATATTTTGGTCTCTAGAAGTGAAACTTTTGTTGAAAAAAATATTTATGGACCAATTTCTATTGTCACGAAGATAGTCGCTAAAAGGTCGTCCTGAAAAGTCAAAAATAAGACTTTTAGCGACAAAATTTTGAAAATGTCACTAATAAAATAGACTTTTAGAGACAATAATTTCGTCTCAAAATGGTTTATTTTTTGAGACAAAATTTGGTCTTAAAAAGATAATAATTCATCACTAATGTCTAATTTTTGTTACTAAAAATATCATAACGACACTTTTCGCGATAAAAATATTTGATTTTTAAAAAATAATTTTATCATTAAATTTTAATCTCTAAAACTTAAATTTTTTTTTGTAGTGAACCTAATTACCTCCATTCTCTCAATGATGCGTATTAATCAAATATATACATGAAATATGAATATTTACATACATGTGAAGTTTGGAGACAAATATAAGAAAACGTCAAACAAATTTAGTGTAAAATGATGACATTCATTTTTCATCAGTTTGAAATTTATATTTTAAGTGAACGCAATGTTATTATGTTAAAATTAGAGCTACGAGACATTTTCCTAAAACTAAAAAGTTAATTGTAATTTCTTTTATTACTCGATAAGTAATTTATTAAAAGAAACACTTGTTTTGTTGAGTTTTGAAAATCTATTTTATGTTTTTTTCAATAAAAAAAATTTGCATATAGTTTTCTCTTTATTGGCCAAAAATAAAATTTTAAAATTTATTTTTTTTAGACTAATTTCTATTATTTAAAAAAAATTAAAAATATGAAAACTCAACAAAGTATAATAAATATATCAAAATCAAGAACACCAAATGCATACCAAGTCAAGAAGAAATTCTTGGGTGCACATGTGACATGTTACATGGTACCTTCAATGAATCACAAACACCATGGCCTCTCATACCTTATCTGCACCCAAGAATTTCTTCAAGTCAAGTCGTCTTACTCCATCCACACAGCTCATATCCCCATCTCTCTCTCTCAATCTCTTATGTACATTGTTATCTTCTTCATTCTGTGCTTCAACATCCTTACAAATGAAGCAGAAAAGCTTGTCTACCCACATATCATCATTCAACCTTGCCATATTCACTTTCTTCCTCTTATCAGAAACAACTTCTTGTGTGGATTCACAATATGAAGCTTGTGTGCCCAAAACTTGTGGTGACCAAAGCATAACCTACCCTTTTCGGATTCAAGGTGAGCAAGAGCCTTATTGTGGGTACCCTGCTTTGAGCTCACTTGCCAAAATAACCATTCCATCCTTTAAATACTGGAAAATAATTATACAGTGTTGGGACTGTGAGACACCATAAATCAATCACACACAATAATACAATAATATTTACGTGGTTCGGCAATTGCCTACATCCACGGAGAGCTATCTACTATAGAATTTCCTGGAGGGAGTTTACACACTCAAACCTCACTCTCTCACTATAGCACTCTCACTTTTTGCTTCTCACAATCTTCTCTCAGATTACACACACTGCAATCTGTATCTCTTGGCTCCTCTTCCTCACCTCATTTATGCATAAATGAGGGAGGCTTTGATTGGTCACCACCTACCGCTTCCACTAGCTAGTAGGGTTGGTGGAGTGGGAGAGTGGGAGAGTGGGAGAGCCACCTTACCTATCTTCTTCCACTATCCATAGTGGTTTCTCCATTTGGGCAGTGGACTAACAATTCTCCCCCTCTACGCCCATATGGATAACTGATTTTTCACTTGAAGTCCATCCCGGTAATGTCTCTCCAGATTTCAAATTTGTCTCTCGAGACCGCCTTTGTAAGTATGTCAGCTGGATTCTTATCTGTATGGATCTTGATCAGTTCCAATAACTGCTTTTTCATCACTTCGCGTATCCAATGATACCGAATATCAATGTGCTTTGTGCGAGAATGGTACATCGAATTTTTGCTCAGGTCTATGGCACTCTGGCTATCACAATGTACCATGAACTTCTCTGGCTTTAATCCCAACTCTTGAAGAAACCACTGTAACCACAACATCTCTTTTCCAGCTTCCGTTACGGCAATATTATGATAACCCTGGTCCGTATTATGCTAATTGATCTTAATTGTGATTGTGATTATGTGTTTAACATGATTTTGAGTGCTATTTATATGAATATATGTGGTTTTGAATTTCTATCTGTTCACCGTAGGAATATCTATTCAACTTACTGTTATAAACTGAAAATTGAAGGCCCTATCGGCCATAGAAACCGAAATTGACTACGTCATTATGATTGGCGTAATTTTTAGAGCCTACGGTAAAATTTAATTGAAAATTGATTCAAATCAAAATAATTAGATTCAGAACGATTAATTAAGATCTATTATTTAACTCTAATCAACTTGATTAAGAGAGAGACTATAAAAGGGCCAATTTACTCTTATTTCAATTGAAGTCTCACTCTAGAGGGAGAGAGAGAAGCCAGCTCTAGGGAGAGAAGGAGGGAGAATTGTGTATCTTAGCTTAAGTTTAGGAATTTGGAAGCTTAACTTCAAGAATTGACCATAAATTGGGAAGATTGAGCTTTTAGGTGAGTAATTGGTTATGAATTCATAAGTTTAATATTATAATTTTGTGAATTCAAGGCTTGGTGGTGATCAAGAACATAACTTGAATTGGATTTGTTGTATTTGGAGCTTGTGTGAGCATGCATGTGCATAATTGTTGTAATTTTGTATGTTCAAGCATGTAGCTTGTTAGTTATGAAAATTGAGTTGTTGGATCATGCATGCAAGCATGATTTGGATGAGTTTTATGTGTGTAAGCATCACTTGAGCCATTTGAAATGGAATTGGAGTTAAAAGACTACATGCATGCTTGATTAATGAAGACATGGAATTAACATGAAGTTGAACACACATGTTTTGAAACTATGAAGAGAAATGTTGATTTATTTGAGAATTTGATCATGGTTTTGAATAATTGGCCCCAAATTTCCTATGCTCTCACGCTATGTATGCATTTCTCATGTTTTTGGTACCTAAATTCGAGCTTTGGAGCCTTTGAATATCAAGTTTGAGCCTCAAGAACAATTCTGGATTTTCCAGAATTTGGCATGTCCACTCGAGCGGGGAAAGCGCCGCTCGAGCGGGAAATATGAGCTCCTAAAAGTTTTGCAGACATGGGTGTCTGCTCGAGCGGGGAGATTCAGGCTCGAGCGGAGAGCCATGTAGTGAGACTTTTAGCTCGAGCGTTAGAATCCAGGCTCGAGCGTAAAAATGAGGCAACCAGTACTTTTGCAAACCTAATGGGTCCGCTCGAGCGGGAAAGTCCACACTCGAGCGGGGACCTCTGTTTCAGAAAATTTGTAAAAGTATTCTGTGTTTCATTTTCCGTTCTCTTTTGCTTCTAAGTACTCTTAGGCATACATTGAGCATTATGAATGAATTAAAAGAATAAGAAAGAAGCCTAAGAGAGATGTTTGAATTAAGAACGGATTGAATCGTTTGTGACCCATATGTGTTATGTAATGTGTAGGGTCGAGCTCAAGGGTGAATCCACCGGCAGAACACTGTGAGTAATATCTTAATAAAGATATCTGAAGTATGTTATTTGTCCAATTGCTTACTTCTATATAAGTCTTATAAGTTTGTTACATTGAGTTGGGGACAAATATTTGTTATGCCATACGATTGGGCCAAAGGCCGTTGGATACAATTGACTGGGCCGAAGGCCGTTTGACACACATGAATGAATGGGCCAGAGGCCGTATGACATGAATGAATGGGCCAGAGGCCATATGACACGAATGAATGGGTCAAAGGCCGTTTGACACGAATGAGTGGGCCAAAGGTCGTTGGACAGAAACGGTTGGGCTAAAGGCCGTCAGAAACAAATGAATTGGGTCCGAGGCCGTTTGATGTGTTTAGAACCGCAGTCACTTGACCTATATATATATATACTAGATAGAGATATGAATTGGGGCCAAGGCCGTCTGATGTACATTGTTTTAAGTACCGTTCGTGTATCTTCTTTATTTGATATTATTTACTAGGCTTTCACTCACGCTCATTCATGTGTCTGTAGGTGAGCCAAGGGAGGTCCAAACCCAGCCTCAATGAAGTTTGTGTGAGACAGTCAAGGTTTTGAAGAGTCAGCCTAAACGTCTTATGCACGAGACTTGTCTTCGCCTCTTTTTCTCTTTTGATATGGTTTTGTTATATTGGCGAGAACATTGGATTACTTTTGTATATAAACTTTGGGTCTGACCGACTTAGACTTAATGATCCTGTATGTACAGAACTTTGTGTTATTACATATTTTGACGTGAGTTATTAACATGTATGTATATGGATTGCTATGATGTGCCATGTAAGCACAACTCTATGGACAAAAGTTTTAAATTTGCTTCCGTTTGGCCCCTTTACTTTGATGAGTTATGTCTGGTTTGGTTTGAGGCTGTAGATAGTCCCTTGATTACTGGCCGGTTATGTCCTTAACCCATAGGGGTGATTTCGGGTCATGACAAATATACACTACCTCGGTTGTGGATAAAGCAACACACTTCTGCAACTTGGACTGCCAAGACATAGCTCCCCTTGCGAAAGTGAACAGAAATCCTGATGTAGATTTTCTACCATCAAGATCTCCCACCATATCAGAATCTGTATAGCCTTCCAAGACTGGTTTAGCATCTCTAAAGCACAAACACATTTTTTCCGTACCCTTGAGGTACCTCAGAATCCACTTGACTGCTTCCTAATGCTCTTTTCCTGGATTGGAAAGGAATCTGCTTACTACTCCAACAGCATGACCAATATATGGTCGGGTAGACACCATTGCATACATCAAACTCCCTACGGCGGATGAGTAGGGAATAGCATCCATCTTTTCTCTTTCTTTAGTAGAGGAGGGACAAGAACTCTTGCTCAGCTTGAAATGATTAGCCAGTGGAGTATTGATTGGCTTGGAATCTTTCATGTTGAATTTCGCAATCACTCGTTCAACGTACTTCTCCTGTGACAGCCATAATTTCTTGGCTTTTCTGTCACGCACAATTTGTATGCCCAACATTTGCTGTTTAGGGCCTAGGTCCTTCATGTCAAAGGACTGTGATAACTCCTTCTTCAGTGATCTAATTATTGTGGTATCTTGTCCAACAATCAGTATGTCATCAACATAGAGCAGGAGTATGATGAAGTTTCTATCGGGAAATTTCCTAACATAGACACACTGGTCTGCAGCAGTTCTCTTGTACTCATGACCCACCATGAATGAGTCAAACTTCTCATACCACTATCTAGGCGCTTGTTTGAGGCCGTACCGACTCTTCTTCAATCTGCAGACTAAGTTTTCTTTCCTTTTTACTTCAAAACCTTCTGGCTGCTCCATGTAAATTTCTTCCTTCAGATCACCATGGAGAAATGCTGTCTTCACATCCATCTGTTCAAGTTCCAAATTCAAACTGGCCGCTAGTCCCAAAACTACTCGAATGGATGTCAATTTCACAACTGGCGAGAAGATTTCATCAAAATCAATACCTTTTTTTTGCCAGAAACCTTTGACAACCAATCCAGTCTTATACTTGACTAGCTTTCCGCTGTCATCTTTCTTCAACTTGAACACCCATTTGTTCTACAATGGTTTTTGACTCTAGGGAAGTTTTACCAAATCATAAGTCTGATTCTTCTACAAGGACTACATCTCTTCTTGCATAGCTTGATGCCAGCTACTCTTCTCCTTATGATTCTGAGCTTCTTGAAAACTTTCTGGCTCCCCCTCATTAGTAAGCAAAATATAATCAGAAGCAGGGTATTTTGACGACGGCTTAGACTCTCTTGTTGATCTTCGCAACTGTGGACTAACAGTCTCTAGTGGAGGGGGTTATGGCTCTCCTTGCTCCACACCCTCCTCTTCTGGATCTTCTTCTTTTGGCAATCCATCCTACAACTCTACATTATTGGCTGCATGTTACGGTAGCTCTTCTTCATCAGTGGCATGCTATGATGGTGCAGGATTGGGAACAATTTCTAAAACATCATTAACTTTGGGTTTGGCTAGTTGCCCAAAGTCTTCTAAGGTCTGGCCTTCTTGAAATACCACATCTCGGCTTCGAATGACCTTTTTGTTTTTCGGATCCCATAATCTGTATCCAAATTCTTCATCTCCATAGCCAATAAAGATGCATGGAGTAGCTTTATCATCTAGCTTCTGTCTGTGCTCCTTGGATACATATGTAAATGCTTTGCACCTAAACACTCTCAATTAAGAGCAAGAAATCTTTCTTCCAGACCATACTTTCTCTGGAATTTCAAAATTCAGTGGAACTGATGGCGATCTGTTGATCAAATAGCATGCAACACGAACAGCTTCTCCCCAAAATGGCTTTGGCAGCTTTGTCATTTTGAGCACACATCTAACCTTCTCCATAATGGTCCGGTTCATTCTTTCAGCTACACCATTGTGTTATGGGGTTCCAGGAACAGTCTTCTCATGTCGGATGCTGCGAGTAGCATAGTAGGCTTCAAACTCCTTTGACGTGTACTCGTCTCCATTGTCTATTCGGAGACACTTCAGCTTCTTTCCGATCTCTCTTTCCACCATAGCATGAAATGTTTGAAAATGCTGGAACACCTCAGCTTTGGTCCTTAGGACATAAACCCATACCTTTCGTGATGCGTCATCAATAAACATCAGGAAGTATTTTCTGTCACCCAAAGATTCCACTTCTATGGGACCGCATACATCAGAGTATACTCTGCTCTACAACTCTGATTGTCTTCTGGATAATGAATGGAAAGCGACTCTATGTTGCTTTCCAAACAAGCAGTTGTCACAAGGGTTTAATTTTGTATCTTTGGCAAAGGGAATAAGTGACTTCTTTGCCAAAATTTACAACCCTTTCTCACTCATTTGACCCAGCCTTTTGTGCCATAAATTTTATGATGCCTCATATTCTTCTGCGTTGAAGCTATCTGAATGCACCTCCACATGAGTCTTATACAACGTGCCACTTACATGTCCTCTGGCTACCACCAGAGATCCTTTTTTCAACTTCCACATGCCTTTGCCAAAGTAGTTCTCATAGCCTTGTCGATCTAAGGCTATCCCTGAGATAAGATTCAGGCGTAAATTAGGAACATGCCTAACATCTTTTAACACCATCGTGCACCCAACTTTGGCTTGGATGCGAACATCACCGATTCCCACAATCTTTGAAAAACTGGAGTTGCCCATCTTCATTATACCAAAATCTCCACCTTGGTATGTACTGAAGAACTCCTTCTAACGTGTGACATGGTAGGAAGCTGCTGTATCTACCACCCACTCGGTGTCGTTGTCTGACATATGGAGGCATTCTTCTTCTTCAATAGAGAATAATGCAATATCCTCTGAGACAGTAACTGCAGTGTTCCCATCTTCAGTCTTTGGCTGCTTATTGCCTTATTTTTGTTCTCCTTTCAAGGCATAGCAATATTTCTTTATGTGACCCTCTAACGATAGTTGGTTTATGGCGCATACAAACTGATCCTTCAAGACGGCAAACGATGAGTAGGGTGGTAGATATGTTAGAAGGAAGCCTAGAGTCCCTGCAAATCCCAGCGCGGCCTTTCCTGTCTTATTCCCCAAGAGCACCAGTAGATCCTTCAACTACAGATAGTTTATCATCCTTGTGAAGGGAAAGGGAATCATTGTAGAATAGGAAAATTTAGTTGGTTTATTCCTCTCAAATAGTTTGATCTAAGGATTACCATAAATTAGTTGAATAGGTGGTTGATGCCAATTGTTTTCAAAAGAAATCACATGATCCATTAACGTATATCTGGTTTCATAGCTAGGTGCATGTGAATGTGTCTATGCTGCAGCTCTACATTGTGGATTAGTTTTCCACGAATGCTCTGTTTGTGTTTTGTGGAAACATTTTTTGTGGAAATTTTTTTCCATATAATGTTTTTTTTGTAGAAAGCATTTTCCTATGTTTAAAACTAATGTACTAGTAGTTGTATTAATGGCGGTGAGGTTGTGATGGTGGTGGTGGGTTGGTGGGTGTGGTAGTAACGGAGTGATGGTGTCGTGGTTGTTGTGGTTGCGGTAGTGGTGGAGTGGTGTGGTGGTGGTGGTGCCGATGGCGGGGTGATGGTGACAATGGTAGTGGTGATGGTAGCAACGGTGGTGGTGAGGTGGAGGCCGCTCGGCGGTGTGTTGGTGGAAGTGATATGGTGGCATTCATAAGACGTTTGTCCAAAAAATATTTTTCACCTTTCAAAATAGAAAAACATTTTTCACCAAAAAATTTCTATTAATTTTTGTTTTCAAATATATAAAATGCTAGAAAATGTAAAAATAAACCAAATCCAAACCTTAAGTTCTACCAAATGAGGTCGCCTAGAAAATGTAAAAAATGCTTTTCAAAAATGTTTTTTATCCAAACAAATAAAGCCTAAGTCATTACTCCATTATATACCAGCTGCTTTAAAGAAAGTGTCAATGATAAATGTAAATCATTCACTCTTTAGAGACAACTTGTGTAAATAACATTTTTATTGATTATTAGACATGATAATTGCAATAAGTCAAATTTACATAATTTTTTTGAGTTTTTTTAAAAGGAAAAAAAAAAAGACTAAAAAATATTTAATGTTATATGGCCAAATGTCCCATCTCCCACAGTACTTTAAAATTGAAATAATGGAGTCGATGTGTCTCTCTAACATATGCACAGCATGTAAACCTATTTCTTAATCCCAGATTCCCACACATTATGACTTTGTTTGTCATAACTTAAAAAAATTAAAAAGTCAAAAAATCACTATTCAATTTAAATCACATCAAACCCAATCCATACCTAATCCATATTTCATAAAAAGTCAAAAAGTACACTTATTTAGATTATCTTAAGTAATTTGTACCAAATTTGAGTTGGAGTTGAGGTCCAAACATAAACATAGAAACACCATGTTTCCACTTTCAATCCCAACAATAGTGATGCAAACAAATGTAGCTCAAGTACATTGCAGGCATTCAAATCTCAACCAAAATTTACCAAATTTTAGTGATGCAAAAAAATGCAGCTCAAGTACATTCAGTTAGGCTCAACTTCAACTCCACATGCAAACTTCCCAATGAACAGAACAAGTACAGGTTCAACAACCAAGGCTCCTTTTGTATGAGCGAATTTTAAATGAAGGTTGAATCTAATAAATTTATAAGATTAAATATTAAAGGTAGATTGTTAACTCTATCCACCAATATACAAATCTCAAATCCATTCTTACATATATCTAAATCTAGAACATTAGATTGAACTGAAGACCATACTCTAGAAATTAATAATGCCAAATCCATTCATTTTAAATCTACAAATCCAAATGCAACACAAGTGAATATAGAAAAGGGAAACCACTAAAACAATTATATCCAATAAACAATTGCTCAAACATGACAGCGTTGCTAAAGTTCTACCTTGTATAAACAAACTATTATTCAATAAAACATTGCTTGCTTCAAAAGACCAACATAACAAAATAATAATTGAAAGAAAAAACAAAAAAACTATGTTCCACTAAGAAAGTGAATTACTTGAGTTGTCCATTTCACTAATTGAACGTAACTACTACATTGGGATAGGATCTTGGAAAACTTAAAAACTTTTGAGCTGCTTGGAAAATATCCATACGCACCATATAGTCTGCCATTAGCATATTGATAACCATCTTTTGCAACACCCTTGCATTCTTCAATAGAAATTGCACAAAAGATAAGTCCAAGCCATTGTAATTCGAACTAAACTTAATTATTTTGATATGCAACATCAAACACTGAAAATTCTTCTTTTGTGATGTCCAGTAGTTCTCCCTGTCAAAATAGAAAAGGTGAGCGAGATTGTCCCAAAAAACCTGCAGATGAAGAATCCATTAAGCTCTATGCATAAATTTAATGATGTCAAGGCAAGTGTAGCAATAAACAACTTCTTATGATGGGCAAATAAAATTTATTTACTTACCCATCCCTACACTAAGCACTAGAATTGATATGCATTATTAGATAAAATACATACAGAGAGATTCAATTCCAGTCTTTGATAAAATTCTTTACATAAGAAAATAATTAAGTTAAAGAATATTGAAAAACATACCACCCTATTGCTGCAATGAGATGTGATTATCACTAACGTCACTAGACGAGAACAACTTTCCAAAAGGCTTGCTATTCCAGGGAGGACTGATCCCCGAATTGCCATATCTAGTGTTAAACATTCACACTTTGACAGTGGAGAACACAAACCATTTGTTTCCATTTGACAGTACCTTTGCCCATAAGAAGCAAGATGCAAAACAACTTAAAAAAGCACAAAAAGACGCAACCAATTAGAAGATTCTAGAAGCAAGATGCAAAACAAATTGAGAAGAAACAAAAATAGATGCAACCAATATTAAAAGATTCCCAGTAGTAGGGGTATTTTTATACTTCCGAATCTCTCTCGATGCATTTCATCTTCCTGTACTTTTAATTTCTTGCTGTTTAATGAAATTTTTCTTTGCCGATCAAAAAAAAAAAAAAAAAAAAAAAAAAGATTCCTGCAGATTGTTTCACAGGCCCTAAACTAAAAAAATAGTGTACTGAAAAAGGAAAAACTATGTGGAATTTCGTCGTCAGTGTATAATTTTCAAACAATGTATCACTCTTTACATTGGAGCAAACAAAGGATAAAATCATTAACACGGTTAATTGTAATTGAGAAGCATGGACTTTTAGTAATAAATACCATTTAGCAAAGAAAACAAGCACAAAACATGGACAAAGCATAGCTCAGTTCTTTTTCTCTAACTCAAATGAGTCAATCTCAATATCTGGCCCACCGATATTAGTTAGTTATGTATTGTGAATCAACATTTTCAACGGCGGGAACACTAGGAAAAAAAAGGACATCTTTTCAATAAGTTGTAGGCCAACGGTTCATACTAATTATTACCACACCCTTCTAATTTAACAAGTATGCACAAAATTGATGAATTGAATGGCAAAGTTACAAATAGAAACAATTCTTTATATTCAAGGATTTAAGTCATAAAAAAACCAACAAATGATTCTAGAGACACAGAAATGGTGTAATTATCTACCAAGAGTTATGAAATGTCTACATTTAGTGCAGTTGAATATTTTCATAAACTCTTACCGGTAAGATAACTCAACTGTCTGGTTCAGATGAAAATAAGATATTTCCTAATTTTATGGGTCCAGCTTGTCTCCAGTTGGAGATAACCGGCCAATTCGGTTAGCGGGCTCATTTTTGGTCCCACCTCAATGATCAAAACCGTTCAAATTTTAGAGTTCGTTGAGCACATTATCCATATAAAAAATTAAGTCGATCAAATAATAGCAACCACATGTCCAGATTAGTTTTGTATCAACCATTTATTTTCTCACTATCAAATTTTTTATTTAAAAAAATCTATTTGTTTGGCATTATGCAAGAGCAATATTCAATGCAGGAGTATTTTTTGGAGGAAAACTTTCGGCAGCCTCAACTCTTCTTTATATAATAGCAAATAAACATATGTAAACATATAATAAACCTATTATCAATTAGGTCAAAAGCTTTCCTAATCCAGATACTCAGACATCACATTTCAAGTAATTAGTACCAAATTTGAATAGAAGTTGAAGGTCCAAGCAAAATCATAGAATTATTTTTTTATTTTTTATTTTTTACATCCACAAGTACATTCTTCAGCTGAATTTCTTGGCATTCCATCGAGGCATTCAAATTTTAATTTACCAAATTTGAGTGTGTTATTAACCAACTCCCCATCACTCCTAGAAAAGTTTCCCCTAACAATGCACAAAACAATTAGGATCACCATCAACTGCACACTGTTTGAAAACTTCCCAGTGAACAAAACAAGTCCAGGTTCAAAAAACTAAGTGAGTTTAAATAATCTTCATGCATAGCACAGTTTATAAAGTGCAACGCCCACATAACAGAGTTTCTAAAGTTCTGCCATTAGATATAAACAAAATAATATACAATGAAGTATAGCCTGCTTCAAAAGTCAAACAGAACAAAATCACAATCAAAGGAAAAAACAGTAGTGTTTCCACTGAGAAAGCGAATTACTTGAGTTTTCCATTTCACTAATCAAACATCTCTACTGCATCAGGAGAGGATCTTGGAAAACTTAAAAGCTTTTGAGCTTCTTGGAAAAGTTCCATCGGCACTGTATTGTCTGCCCTTAGGCCACGTCTGATTGTCGGATTATGGATAAACATCTTTTGCAGAACCCTCGCATTCTTCAATAGAAATTGCAGAAAAGAGAAGTCCACGCGACAGTATCTCTGACTTGAACGAGTAAACTTAACTATCTTGAGATGCAACATCATACATTTAAATGTCCTCTTTTGTGATGTCCAGTAGTTCTCCCTGTCAACATCAAAAAGGTGGGTGAGGGTGAGATTGTTCCAAAACCGCTGCAGATGAAGAATTCAATAAACTGAAATCTATGCATAAATTCAAGGGTGTCAACATAATTTTAGCAATGATCAATTTCTTATACTCATTGAAATGATTCAAAATTCCACTTCACAGGTAACATGATGGGAAAGTACAATTTATTTACTTATAATAAAAAAAAGAAGTATTTTCAAAATAATCACATCCAATCTAGACAAATAACTCATCATCAATCCCTTCCTACAATCAACCACCCAAACAAATCTAGTTATCACTAAGCAATAGAATTGATTGGCACTATTAGATAAAATACATAAAGATAGATTCAAAGCCAGTCTTTATTAAAGTTGTTTTTACTTATCTCAAAGAAATTAATTAAGGAAATGATTATGAAAAAACATACCTCCTTCTGGGAAGGGCACGAAGAGAACGTTGAGATTATCACTAACGTCTCCAAATGAGAGGAACTTTCCAAGAGGCTTGCTATTCCAGGGAGAACAGATTTCGCAATGCACGTACGTTGTGTTAAACATTCACATTTTGACAGTGGAGAACGTAAACCTTTCATTTCCATTATTGACAATACCTTTTTCCATCATAAGCAAAATACAAAATAAATTATAAAAAAACAAAAGATGAAACCAATTAGAAGATTCTAGCAGATTGTTTCAGACCTTACCATAAAAATATTGCGTTTAAAAAATGAACAAACTATATGGAATTTCTTCAGCTGAGTTTAATTTTCAAATCATGTATCACAAAAAATCACTCCTTACATTGGAGCAAAAGTAACCACAAAGGATAGGATTAGATTAGTTGAAACCTAATAATAATATTGATTGTAATCGACAACAACAGACTTTAATAATAAATATCATTTAGCACAAAAAACAAGCGCAAAATATGAAAACATTTGCAACTGCAGGAACACTAGGGCAAGAAAAGAAACATTTTTTTCAATAATTTGTAGATGTTGGCAATATGACTTCGCCATGGGCGCTACCCATGCCATAGACTAATAGTTCGTACTAATTATTACTATACCATTCTAATTTAAGAAATATGCACAAATTTTTTTTATTAATTGAATGGCAAAGTTGCAAACAGAAACAATCCTTCACTATTCGAGGATTTATATCTTGAAATATATAACAAATGATTCTAGACACAGAAAATGGGTGAATTTTCAGTGATGAGTAACAATAATCAGGTAAAAACACATAGGCTTTCAACTGGAAAAAAAAAAAAAAGAATTGAAGAAAGACCAACCTTTAAAGCCCAAGAACCTAATGCGAGATTCTTGACACGAACAAGGCTCTCAAGAAGTCACCTTAAAACATTTTGGTGCCATTCATATTCATCATGAACATAGCTTGTTAAGTAGCAATTGAGGTTAGTGTCAACCAAAGACGATACGTCTGCCAGCCAACAATTCATGCTCCCTAAAAAAACCAGAAATCTCCGATGACTGAAGATTAGGAGTTGAAATTTCCGAATCAAGTCCCAAAATTCATTAAATATTCCACCGTCTTCATAGATGTCCATCAAATCCCAAAATTCTCTCAAGATCAAATTTTCCAGACGTGCGTTGCTAATATGCCAATGAGCGAAGCCATAAAAAGTAATACAATTCTAAATTTTCCAATATAGGACTACCCTCTAATAGCTTGTCAATCACACTATCATTCAACTTGACATACCCAATTGACAATGTCTTCAGCAATTTCCAGCAGACAACTCCTTTAGGCACAAAACTGCACATGGAAAAACGCAATTCTCTGAAGGATGAATCGGTAAACAATTCATGTGGCAAGACGAAGAGTTCGTCCTCAGACAAGTCATCCTCAGGAATGCGGAGTTTGAGTTGGCGGCGTCCCTTGTTGCGAATGGAGTCCATGAGTTGATATTGGAAGCGAATTCCGACATGTAATCGAAATCAAGCACGAATTTTTTAAGCATAGAAGAGTTGCAGAGAAGTAGGGTTTTGTCAACAAATCTGATAAAGTCATAATTTCTTTCATAACTAGTATCACATGATTCGTAAAAGCGGTAACGGAAAACGAGTGATGGAAGGGTAGTCCAAAGGTATTGCCATCTTTTGGACAAAACATGGGTTTTGATAGAGTCTTCAATGGTGGGTAAGAAGGAGAGAATATGAATGAGGAGAGAGTCAGGCAACATACTGATTCGATTGACAATGGTGATTTTCCTTCTGCAGCATTATCAGAAAGTTGCCCATAGTGGCGCCCACCGGTGGCAACTGGGGATGGTAACCGGTGGCAATGAATTGGACAAATAGGTGTGAAATAAATTAATAGATAAATAACACGTGTATATATATTATATAATCAGATATTTTAATATTATTTTTATAAAATGATATTATGATATTTTTAAATTTTTTATATTATTACTCCAAAATTATTTGAAATAGGATTTCAAAATTAATATGATTTGTCATTTATCATGTATTGTGGATGCAATTTTAAAAAAATAATAATAACATAGTGGAGTATAGTTTTGTAAATTAGAAATATAGAATTAAGTTGAAATCAAGTATTTTACTGAATAATTTCATTATGGAGATATTTATTTTTATGGAATTCAACATGTTGGGAAAATTATTCAGTTTAGTTTAGATTTTAAATCAATTTTTGGATTTGAAAAATCCAAAAACATGTTTGGTTCAGTATCTTTCAAAATATAACGCAAAATTATTTTTTCTTTCTCTTCACTCCTCTCTTCTCTCTCCTCTTGTTTTTTTTTTTTTGGACAAATTATATTTAAACCTCTTCAAACTATCGACCATTTTTTATCCCCTATTTTAAACCCAACAATTATCTCCCTCAAACTATTTGAATTTGAACATTAAGGTACGAGAGTTTTAACCTAAAAGTTAAAAAGTTATCAAAAAAAAAAAAAAACAAAAACAAAAACAAAAATTTTATAACTTATACCAAAAAGTCAAAGATTTCATTTTCTATCTACTTTTTGTACATTTTTTTTTATAAAAAAACAAAAAGTCATTCCAAACATACTAATTTTTTTTTACCTCATATTCAGTCAAAAAATAAAAAAACTTACTAAAATAGCCTGTACCCAAACGAGGCCTAAGTCCTGCTAGTTATCTGTTAGATATTTGAATGAAAAATTGTCAAGTGTTGTGCACATAATGATTATATTAAATTTTCACAAAAGATAAAATAGGATAATTTGGTTATAAAATTTAATATAATCATCATGTGCATAGCACTTGACAATTTTTCATCCAAATATCTAACAAACAACTAACAGAAGGACTATTTTAGTAATTTTTTATTTTTTATGAAAAGATAAACAAAAAAGTAAAGAGAGTGATATAATAATTTATAGTGATTTTTTGACCTTTTGACTAAAGCTATATGTTGTCAAACGAGACTTTAATGTTCAAATTCAAATAGTTTGAGGAGGCAATTGTTGGGTTTAAAACATTATGAGGTAAAGTGTAAATAGTGAACAATTTGAGAGGTTTAATATAATTTGCCTTTATATATATATATATCAATCAATCAATCAATTTTCTCACACCATATATTTCAACAACCAAATAAATAAATAAATTTACAAATCATCTTAAAATTATTTTCAAAGTTTAGAATCAAACAAGTTTTTACTTTCAAAACTCTTTTAAAAAATTTATCTTTCAAAATACAATTGAAAATTCAATTTTTTTAAAAAAAATTAAACCAAATGGAGCGACCATACACTCAGTACTTTTTAATTGAGGGTGAATTTTTTTTGATATGGCATATAAACACTTAGACATGAAGTGAAAATGATATGGCACGGGAACGGCAAAGTTTATTTTATTTTATTTTTTATTTGAATTAGTGTTAAAGTAATTCTAATATCCTGAAATGACCCGATACTATTATAACCAATATGACATAACGCCCAATCCAAATATATATTTATTTAAAAATGTTTATAGATAAATATTTACATTGATTGTTTATAAAAAAGTTGATTCTATTTGTATTTGAGAGAAAATGATAATAAATATTATAGAGTAAATTATTGTGACCATTCCTGAGATTTAAAAAAATTACAAATCTCATAAATATAATATAATTACACTTCATTCCCTTTCAATAATGCAAAAGAAATTATAATTAGATGAGTGTAGACATATTGATAAACAAGAGCAAAATACACATTTTACTGGGAAATATATATATATATATATATAACAACATCATTTTTATATTTGTACAATTAACAAATTACTAATAAAAATGACATCACTATGCTTCACATTGGGGTTTAAATGAGCAATTCAACATGATATTACGGAACTCAACTCTTATGGAAAAAGAGTTTGAATTCATTGTAGTGTTTATTTATCTCCTATTATGAAAGTTGTATATAGTTAAATGGTGGTTGTAACACTTGAAGCAATTGGACCTCTCCCTCCCTTCTTTCTAAGGATAATCTAATCTTTTTTAAAGAAGTTTGTCTGCTTGAGCACCTAACGCAATTTTAAGAAACTTATGAATAATAAAATAAAAGATAAATTACATTGACACCTTCCTGAGATTTATATTTATTACAGTTCTCCCCCTCACATTTGGAAAATTACACTAACCCCCCTGTTAATTTAATTTTATGTATGATGATCATTACGTTGAAGGGGGGAACTGTTATGAAACTTTAAACCTCATGAGGCAATCTGTAATGAAACTTTAAACCTCAAGGAGGGAGATGTAATTTCCAAAAGGTGATGGGGGAAACTGTAATAAACATAAACCTCAGGGGTTGTCAATGTAATTTACCCTAAAATAAAATTCATTTTCTTCTTTTGTTTGATTCTTTATTTAAAAAACAAAAAATCTTCCATAAGAAAATTGAAAAAATTAAAGGAATTTAAAGAGACATGCAAACCAAAACAGAGATATAAAAAATGGAAAAAGAAAAAAGTAATTATATACATTCAAATCATTGTAGATTTTGACCCCAAGTTGTACCTAGTTTTCATTTTGCAGAAAATGGATAAAATATTAATTACATTGTTCTTTATTTTGTTTAAAAATAAAAATAAAAATCAATTATCTGCATTTTTGTTGCATAACAAACCCTCAAATGTTTTCGCTCTTAGCTCTTTACTGTTTCCTTCCTTGCACAACTTATAATTCTTAATGAAAAGTGCTATGTTGGTACACCTGGTAATATTTTTTACTGGCACACCTGAATATTTAACCAGATTACACAGCAGCCCCTTATAATTAAGTAGATCCATTGCAAGCTATGAATATGAAATAGAACAAGCATTTTTTCCCTAAAGAAAACAAAATCAAGATACCAAAACAGAAACAAATCCACATTCTTTATTTAGACTTCTCTACAATATTTAGTGAATCGGTGGGACATATGTTATTGCTTTGCCTTTGGAACAGAGCATTCTGATATAGAATTCCCCTTCAACAATCCACTACTAGGCATTTTCAATTTATTTATTTATTTATTTTATTTTGAAGAAAACGTACGGCTAAATGTTCCACATCCCACGGTACCTTAACGCTGTGCTTGGTTAGGAAGTTTGAGAAAAGATTTGAAAAATAAAATAAAATGTAAAACTAAATGAAACGTAAATATATTTTATTCACATTTTACTTACCTTTTCCTTTTCTCGTTCTCTTTTTGAATTCCTTCCCAAATCCTCCAATCAAACACAATGTAAAAATTCAAATTACGGAGTTGAAATCTCTCTAGGATAAGCACAATATATAAACATATAAACCTGTTCATCAGCTTATATTTCTTAATCCACAGATGGTCTCACATTAACAAATTTGAGTAGAACTTGAGGTCCAAGCAAAATCATAGAATCATCTTCTTCTTTTTTAATCCCAATGTCATGTTTGTTTGAGAGGACATGGCCTTAGAATAATAATCTAATAAAATAAATAATTCCATGTTTGTCTAAGAAAATTGAAGTCCAGACTAATAATCCATCTGAACATGTATCCCCCATCTAATGGACAATTGAACTCTAAAATGGGGTTTAAGGAGATATTAAGACTAATTGGCTAAATTAAAAAATTGATAAGAATTTTTTAATCCTTCCTCCTAATTCTAGGCCAATCCAAACACGAGATATAATACACAATCCAAATGGATTGATAATCCCAAGACTAACAATATAATTTAGTTTGCCAAAACAAACATAACCCAAGTACATTCTTTTGCCGAACATCTTACTATTCAATCCCAAACTTTTAAATTTCAATTAAAATTTACCTGATCTTAGGGTTTGATATTAACCAATTCCAAGCAGTTTTCTTTAATAAATAAAAAAATAAAAAAAAAACTCCAATCAGTTAGGACCAACTTCAACTCCACACTACTTGCAAAATTCTCATTGAACAGAACAAGCCCATGTTCAAAAACCTAGTGAAACTAAATAATCTTAATGCATAGTACAGTTTATAAAGTGCGACCCCTACACAATTATATCCAATAGCTCACACATAACAGAGTTGCTAAGATTCTGCCTTTTAATATAAACAAACAAACAAACAAAAAAAGCACTCTGTTTCTGCTTAAGTTGTCAATTTCACTAATTGAACATAATTACTGCATTGGGAGAGGATCTTGGAAAACTTAAAAACTTTTGTGCTACTTGGAAAAGTTCCTTATGCGGTAGACAATCTACCTTGATAACCATCTTTTGTAGCACCCTTGCATTCTTCAGCAAAAATTGCACAAACGAGAAGAGGAAACCACGGTAATACCATCTTAAGCCAGCACACTTGACTATTTTCAGATGCATCATCAAACAGTTAAAAGTCTTCTTTTGTGAAGTCCAGTAATGCTCCCCGTTAAGATTGAAAAGGCGGGGGCGAACGTCAGAAAAATACTGCAGATGAAGAATCATTAAGCTGAAATCTATGCATAAGTTTAAGAGTATCAACACAATTTTAGCAAAGAATGACTTCTCACGGTCACTGAAATGATTCAAAATTCTACATCAGATGTCATTTAGAGAAAATTTTGAGGGTGTAAACATGATGTCCAAATAAAATTTATTTACCTACAAACAAATGGCAACAAATTTCCATAGAATCACTTGCAATCTAAAGTAATGACTCATCAATACTAGGCAGTAGAATTGATTGGCATTACTATATAAATTACATAAAGATAAATTCAAAACCAATTTTTAATGGAGTCTTTCCATATCTTAAAGACATAATTAAGGAAATTATTATGAAAAGACATACCTTAATATTATTTTGGGAAGGGGACATGGTTATGACTAATGTCTCTAGATGAGAGGAACTTTCCAAGATGTTCGCTATTCCAGGGAGAACTGATTCCTTGATATCCGTATCTAGTGTTAAACATTCACACTTTGACAATGGAGAACGCCAACCTTTCCTTTCCAATATTGATAGTGCCTTTCTCCATCAGAAGCAAGATGCAAAACAAATATATATATATATATATATAATACAAACAAAAAAGCATGACAAAACCAATTAGAAGACTATTTTACCTATTTGTATATACAAATTGTAAGACAAGTCATGCTTAGGGAAGACAAATTGTGGTACAATCTTAGTTTAGTGTAGACAATTCATGCTAACCAAAGATGATTCGTCCCTGCAATTTGAATATACTTTATCTTCTGTTAGTCGTGTATGTCACTTCATAGCATTGTGCATGTTAGGGTTGTATGTTAGTCGCATTCATGCATGCCATGCATATTGCATTGTGTTTGGGATAGGAGTTAGCCCAAGCACGGGAAACGAGGTACGTTTCGTACTCCGAGTGACGGGACGTGTCTCAATTCCCAGTCGCCGACACTCTGGATTATCCATGATGGAGTCTAGGTCTTGTTGTGTTTTCATGTGCATTCATTTCATATTGAGTCGTGCAATTCGACTCCTCGGCCATCATACATCGATATGCGTAATTGGTGGCACGAGGATCGAGGACTACACTCCCTGAAGAGTAGTCATGCATACATATATGAAAATACTTTGCCATGCCCCTTTGTTGCTCTCTGTTGCAGCAAATCAAGAATCAGCAGCCTTCCGGAGCTTGGCATGCCTTCCAAGAACAATTGCAAACAGAGGCTAATTGGGGCATCGCATTGGATTTCCGCACAAAGCAACTCAAACATGCATCATTCATAATCCGGAGCAGAGCTGAGGCAGTCCCTGGCTTGCATGCCAATTTACTGCTTTCCTAGATTAATTTGTTAATTAATTAGGATTTTGTATTTATTCGGACTGTAATTATTTATTCGGGACTGTATTATTTATTCGGGACTGTATTATTTATTCGGACCCTCTGCGCGAGGGCAATGTTGTAATAAGTGTGCGTGTGTGTGATGTATGTCTTCCAACCCCACGTCTTTCTCCCTTTTATTTACCAGCTTATGATGGTTAGATTAGGGCATGTTTCAATTAGCATACAGTATGATAGCATGTTTGCATTCATTCATCTGTCTTGCATGCACCGGGCTCGGCGCATCATACTAACTGTATTGTATTTCAATTCCAAGTTGAATACATGTTAGCTGTAGCATTCCATATGCCATCTTTAGAATAGCCGAGCCTATCTTAGTTGCATTCTGCATGTGTTGCATTAGGCATTTCTGTATAGTTAGGATCATGCATGGCTTTCTAACTAGCTTCTGTTTTGGCTTGGAGTACTCGGTAAGTTTATGTTTTAGCACCCTTGCATGCGTGTGAGTGACTGCCATGAATAGCATGCTTACCATGAGGCTATTTGCTTATGTGATATATCTGCCTGAATGCCTGTGGGTGAAGGTTGGGTTATTTGAATTGGAATAATGCATTGACTGTGAGTTTTAAGCCCACTAGATAGTGGCAAAATCATGTTTTTCTAAGCCCACCCGAGGGTGGCAAATCCACGTCTTAGCCTACTTGCGAGTAGCACCATCAAACCACTTTAAAAAACAAACATGAAATGTTTTATTCCAATTCAGGCGACCCAGTCTATACTTGTATGCTGTGCGCATCACATAGTAAATCTAGGCTAATAACCGGAATAAGAACACATAATGTTTTCAAAACTTGATATCATGGTTAGTAGAGGCCGGTCTTTGACCGGGCGAGCAGGGGTGCTCACGAAGTGACCTTCCCCAATCGTACCCAAGTTCCCGAGCCGAGGCAACTTTGGTGATGACGGACACGTGGCCTTAGGCAACGAGCCAGGGTTTCCTAAATTTTCCAAAATAAATATTTAGGTGGCGACTCTGTATCTGGCAAAGCAGTCCATGTTTGGCACTTCTTTCAAAAAATCTGTTTTCTCAAAACGATTTGCCGGATTTGGACTCTTTGGTTCAGATTAAGAACCGTGACATTTGAGTCCTGAACTGTAGTGAGCCCAAATACGAACGGAACGGGACCTCACCCTCCCGGGGCGTTCGGGGACGTCTACACCTTCTAACTTAAGAAATATGCACAAACACTGAAGAATTGAATAACCAAGGGGTTGTAGCCTGTTTGGCCAGCCCTTTGGCCATCAAGTCTCTCCTAAGGGGAGGTCTTGAATTTTACTCTTGGGACTGGATGGGAGGCAAGAATTTAGTCTTTGCAAGGAAGAAAAAAAAAATGAAGAATTGGATGGCAAAGTTACAAACAAGAACAATTCTTCATTATTCAAGAATTTTAGTCTTGAAATACCTAAGAAGTGATTTTTAGACACATAAATTGTGTAATTCTCTATGAAGAGTTACAAAACTCAACAAACATTTAGAATCAGTGTTATTGGGAAGCTTAAACATAAATAATCTAAAAAGAAGACAATATAATAATCAGTCAAAAATATGGAGAATTCATTGCCACAAATGATTATAGAAAGACAAACCTGTAAAAGCCAAGTTCCTAATGTGAGATTCTTCACATGAACAAGGCTCTGAAGAAGTCGTCTTGAAATATTTTGGTGCCATTCAAAATCATCATCCAAATCATCATCATCAATTGTGAAGTCACAATTGAGGGTAGCATCAACCAAAGATGATACGTCTGCAAGCCAACAATTCGTCCTCCCAAAACAACCCAAAATCTCCAATGATGTAAGATTAGGGGCCAAAATTTCCAACACAGAGTAATTTTCATCTTCTTCTTCATCCATGTCAACTTCTTCTTCCCAAAATTCTCTCAAGATCAATTTTTTCAGACTCGCGTTAACAACATGCAAGCGAGTGATGCCATAAAAGTAATACAATTCCAAATTCTCCAATACAGGACTACCCGCTAATATCTTCCCAATCACACCATCATTTAACTTAACATAACCAATTGACAATTTCTTTAGCGATTTCCAGCAAACAACTCCTTTAGGAATCACAGTACACAAAGAAAAACGCAATTCTGTGAAGGATGAATTGGTAAACAAAAGCTGTGGCAACACAAAACGAACATCCTCATGCAAATAATTATCAGCAGTGTGGAATTCGAGATGAAGCTCCTCAGCAGCATTCCTTGTTGCGAAGCGAGTCCATAAGTTGACATTGGAAGAGAAACGCGAGTCGTATTTGAAATCAACCACGAATTTCTTAATCTTGGAAGAGTTGCAGAGGACTAGGGTTTTATCAACAAATGTGACAAATTCACGAATTCTATCAACAGAGTCGGGATAAGGGAGACGGAAAAGGAGTGATGGTAGGGTAGTCCAAAGGTATTGCCATCTTTTAGACAAAACATCGGTTTTGATGGCGTCTTCGATTGGTAAAAAGGAAAGAATATGAGTGAGTAGGAAGTCGGGTAACATACTGATTCTATCGATAGGGGTCTTTTTGCTGCAAGTCTTCTTGGGCCGTATCGACAATAAGAAGTCGTCGTCGTCTGTGAGCAAAGACTCGTCATTTCTTCGCCGGGAAGACTTGTCGCTTCGTCTTAACATGGTTTTTCACTCTGCTCGTAACGAACACCCCACCCATTCTCCACCAAAAAAGCAATTTCCAAACAACTTATTAAAAAATAAAAAAATAAAAAATCAAGAAATAATTAAAAAAATAAACCCCCAAACAATATACCAACAAAAAAAACTAACCACAAAAGTCGGCCAATATGAGTGAACACATCTGTAATGATTTTTTATGTGGTTAGTTTTATATCCATAATATTTTTGATGTTATAAAATTTAATCCATTGACTTAATTTGTCAGAAAAATGTTACGGATAATTTTATTTTTTTATTTTTTTTTCACATTTAAATCCAAGTGAATGGATTCTATATGTATTTATTAATGTGGACATCATTCTTTTGTATTTAGAAATAAGAAAATGAAGTAAGTAATGTGATTGTGTATAGGAAAATTCTATAATACACAATTCCTATCATATGCATACTTAAATTATATCATTTTTTTCTTTAGTTATGACCTTATTTAAGTTATGACTCATGAAATATTTGGTTATGTCTCATGTGTTGTTTCGTTATTACATTTTTTTTTTAATTACAACTCAGAAAGTATGAAATTATGCAATTTTCTTCTTTAGTTATAAGGTACATACGATACACACCCATCTTTCCCTTATGTATAACATTGCTTAATCGGTTAAGAATCAATTACTGGTTTAAACCGTAAATTAATAATTATTTCATGAGTATATTAAAAATTATTTTTAGTTAAAATACTTTCTTTAAGGGGGTATTTACGTGTAGGTCCTAATAAGTGAACTTATTATCTAATAGGTCTTATGGGAAAAAAAAATTCATAAAAAAAGGTCACTAATTGTAAGTTTTAGCGACAATTTATAAAAATCATTACAAAAAAATCACTAATTGTCGATTTTTAGTGACATAAAAAATTGTCACAAAAAAATTATTTTTAGTTATAATTTTACCAAGATTTACTTTCAATAGGACTTGATGAAAATTAAATCCAACTATTAAGACCTATTGATAGTGTACCTTTTTAAAATTATTTATATATATAAGTGGAAATTTCTGTTGCGGCATGATACTATCTGTTCATGAAGTTAGCGACCATTTTTTGAACCCAAAAATAAATATAACACTATGCCATAACGAATGTCATACTAAATAACCAAACGAAGTGGAAGTCTCTCTCTAAAATATGCACAATCTGTAAACACTGAACCTATTCATCAGGTGGAAAGCTTGTATTTCCTTATACAATGCTCTCACATTACACTTCAAATAATTAGTAACAATTTTATTTAGGTAGAACTTAGGTTCAAGCAAAATCATGGAATCATCTTGTTTTTGAACCCGAAGATCATCTTTGTTCGAGGGGGACATGGTCTATTGAATTAAAATAATCTAATAAAACACGTAATTTTACGCGTGATTATCTAGATTAATAATCCACTTGGACATGTATCCTCCATTTGGTGAGCTGTCAAACCCAAAATGGAGAATAAGGAAATTTTCAAATTAATTGGCTAAATTACACAATTCATAAGATTTTTTCAATCTTCACTCATAATTGTAGGCTAATCCAAAAATGAAATACAATACACAATTCAAATGGATTGATAATCTCAGGACTAAGAGTAATATGAATACTAATCCCATATAATTCAGTCCACCACAACAAAGATGACCCAAATACATTCTTCAGCAAAACAATTTCTACTATTCAGTCCAGGCTTCCAAATGTCAACAAAAATTTACTAGATTTTAGTGTTGGTTATTAACCACTCCAAGCAGTTAGGATCAACTTCAACTCCACACTACTTGCAAAAACTTCCAAATGAACAGAAACAAGTGCATGTTCAAAAACCTAGTGAAATTAGATAATCTTCATACATAGCACGGTTTATAAAGTGCGACCCCAAGACAATTACATCCAGTGATAGACTATTTCAAAAGTCAAACAGAACAAAATAATCCTAGGAAAAGAAAAACACTCTGTTTTTACTTGAGTTGTCCATTTCACTAATTGAACATAATAACTGCATCAGGTGAGGATCTTGGAAAACTTAAAAACCTTTGAGCTGCTTGGAAATGTTCCTTATGTGGTATACAATCTACCTTGATAACCATCTTTTGCAGCACCCTTGAATTCTTCAGCAGAAATTGCACAAATGAGAAGTAGAAGCCACAGCAATTCCATCCTAAACCAGCAAACTTAACTATCTTTAGACGCATCATCAAACACTTCAAAACCTTCTTCTGTGATGTCCAGTAATGCTCCCCGTTAAAATTGAAAGGTTGGGTGAGATCGTTATAAGAATACTGCAGATGAAGAATCACTAAGCTGAAATCTATGCATGAGTTTAACAACATGACTTTAGCAAAGAATTTGACTTCTTACGGTCACTGAAATGATTCAAAATTCCACATCAGATGTCATTTAGAGAATATTTTGAAGTTGTAAACATGATGGGCAAATAAAATTTATTTACTTGCAAACAAAAGAGGAAAATTTTCAACAGAATCACTTACAATCTAGAGGAATGATTCATAAATACTAAAAGCACTAGAATTGATTGCCATTACTAGACAAAATACATAAAGATAGATTCATAACCAATTTTTGATGGAATCTTTCCATATCTTAAAGAAAATAATCAAGGAAATTATTATGAAAAGACATACCTCATCATTCATGGAAGGGGACATGGTTATGACTAATGTCTCTAGATGAGAAGAACTTTCCAAGATGTTTGCTATTCCAGCGAGGACTGGTTCCTCAATATGTGTATCTAGTGTTAAACATTCACACTTTAACAGTGGAGAACGCAAACCTTTCATTTCCATTATTGATAGTAGCTTTCCCCATCAGAAGCAAGATGCAAAATAAATATATACATAAATATATATAAAGCAAGATAAAACCAATTAGAAGATTCAAGAAGATCGTTTGACATACCTACAATAATATATTTTGTGTATTAAAAAACAAACTAACTATGTGCAATTGCTAAATCATATTTAATTTTCAAACCATGTCACTCCTTACATTGGAGCAAAAGTAACCACAAAGGATCAGATCATGAAAACACAATACTAAAGTAACCCAAACACAGTACTGTTAATTGTAATTGAGACTTTTTCTAATAAATATCATTTAGCACAAAAAGAAGCACAAAGCCATAGCTCCTTTTTTTCCCCTACAACTCAGATGACTCAAACTCAATATCTGCACCAGCAATATTAGTTGGTTATATCATGGTATGAATTGCAATGTACTTAAATCAATTAAACCCGGGTTTGAATCAACTACTTAGCTATGGATGCTAACTGTCCCAAAAGCCAACAGCTTACACTAACTATTACTATACCCGTCTAATTTAAGAAATATGCACAACCATTGAAGAATTGATTGGCAAAGTTACAGACAGGAACAATTCTTCATTATTCAAGAATTTTAAGTCCTGAGATACCTAACAAATGATTCTAGACACAGAAATGGTGTAATTTTCAATGAATAATTACATAAATTCAACAAACATTTAGAACCGGTGTTATTGGTAAGCTTAAACATAAATTATCTAAAAAGGAAATGATAGAAAGACTAACCTGTAAAACCCAAGAACCTAATGTCAGTTTCTTCACATGAACAAGGCGCCGAAGTAGTCTTAAAATATTTTGGTACCATTCATAGTCATGATGGCTATGATCATCATAACACTCGAAATTACAATTGAGGGTAGCATCAACCAAAGATGATACGTCTGCTAACAGACAACACATCATCCAAAAAGAACCTGAAATCTCCAATGACTGAAGATGGGGAGCTGAAATTTCAATCGTAAAGTCATGTTCATTATCGATTCCACCTTCTTCATCTTCTATAGAATCCCAAAATCGAGAATGCCAAAATCTTCTTAAGATCAATTTTTTCAGACTCGGTTGATTAACATGCAAACGAGTGAAGCCATAAAAGTAATACAATTCTAAAATCTCCAATACAGGAGTACCCTCTAATATCTTCTGAATCACATCATCACTTAACTCAACATACCCAATTGACAATTTCTTTAGCAATTTCCAGTCAACAACTCGTTTAGGCACGACACTGCAAAAACAAAAACTCAATTCTCTGAAGGATGAATTGGTAAACAAAAGCTGTGGCAACACGAAACGATCTTCCTCCTTCAAACCTTCGGCAGCAGTGTAGAATTGGAGTTGAAGCTCCTCAGTGGCATTCCTTGTTGCGAAGCGAGTCCACAAGTTGACATTGGAAGCGAAACGCGAGTCGTATTCGAATTCAACCACGAATTTCTTGAGCTTAGAACAGTTACAGAGAACTAGGGTTTTGTCAACAAATGTTACAAACTCAGCAATTCTTGCCCAGTAATCAACATCTTCGCCGGTAAAAGAGAAACAGTAAAGGAGTGATGGAAGGGAAGTCCAAAGGTATTGCCATCTTTTGGACAAGACATCGGTTTTGATGGCGTCTTCGATGGTTCGTAAGAAGGAGAGAATGTGAACGAGTAGTGAGTCTGGCAACATGCTGATTCGATCGACGACGGTGGTTCTATTGCTGCGAGTCTTGGGCCGTTTCGGCAATGGGAGGTCGTCGCTGCTGGAGTCACTGTGGTGGCTTCGTCCTGACATGACTTTCAAACTACAAAAGAAAAGACGGGTTTGGAGGAGAAGACGAAAAGCTCAACCGGCTCCTCGAATGGCACACAACATTCGTGGGTTTTTATTCACGGTCGGACTAATTAATTTAATAACCCATAACGATTATAAGTTCACTTTTGTAAGTTCACTCAAAGTCATGTAAGTTCACTTTGTAAGTAATTAATTAATAACCATAACAACTATGTAAAAATTAAATGTAACAGGATCTCAAATTTAATATTTTTTAAGAATAAAATGAGTGTACTTTTTTTTATTAGGTACATGATGATCGTACCTTTGTTAGTCATTGAAGTTAAAGAAGTTGAAAAAATATTTCTTTAATTTTTTTAAATTTTTTTTTGTAGAAAAAATATCTCTTTTAGTTAAACTTTTAATTTTTGGCTCATTTTTTATTCTCTCAATCGTTAAATGACAATAATACTTTACGTCATGAAAAAATATTACATATATTGAAAAGGGAATCATTATAATTAGGGGTGTGCATAATACCGCCGAAACCCGCCAAAACCGCACCGAGCCGCACCGTCAAGGCAAATTCGTTATTATTTGCCAATCGAACCGCCGGTTTTTGGTAAGAAAAATGACAAATTCTAGTGACACTTTTATTAATTCGCCGGTTTTTATTTTTCTTCCAAACCGCACCGACCCGCACCGCTATTAAATCATGTTTTATAAGATTCTAAAAATTCTTTTTTACTTAAGTTTGCTTGTTGTTCTATACCTTAAAATATAGTATTACATTACTGCTCGAGGGGAATTCAAGATGTCAGTAATTCAAAATAAAGTTGGATTCCAATTCACTTTTCAATCTTTTTTTTTTTTTTCCTGGCCATGTTGCAAACTTGCATTAGTTCACTTTTGAATCTAAATACTTTTCAACAGTAAACATTTTCAATATATTGTAAACCCTGAATGATATTAATTTTATGTATTGTATTTGATCATTGTAGCTTCCATAGATGCTTATAATGAATTGATGGCATAGTCGTTGATATTATCATGTTGTTGCTACACTTGCTGCATCAGAAAAAAGTTTCGCAAGATGCTTAACATCACAGTATCTCTAGTCTTTTTTTTACTCTTTGATTTAAGTTTTGTAATTTGAATTATATTTTTTATAAACCGCCAATTCGCCCGAACCGCCAAGGCAAATCCGCCATTATTTACCAACCGAACCGCCGGTTTTTGATAAGGAAAATGGCAAATTCTAGTGACACTTTTATCAATCCGCCACCCGCCATACGGTTTCTATTTTTTTCTCAAACCGCACCGACCCGCACCTCGCACACCCCTAATTATAACTTTGAAACAGAGATTATCACAATCTCAAATAAATTCTATTAGAATAATTTCTATCCATTAAAGATTTTTTTAATCTTAAAAAAATAATTATTTTATATTTAAAATTCTAATTTCTCAACATTACATAAATATTGATTTTTATCTAATTGTGAAGTTCAAATACCATAAAATATGTAAATTATATAGAGGCTAAGAGCATCCACATCGACATTAATAAATTTTAAGTCAAATTACAATTAAAAGGCTACTTTTCTATTTTAGTTAGTATTTTTTATACGTAAACACTACATTCGACTCTCTATTCTAAAATTAAATTTTATAAAATATTCATTTTGTATTGTTAAAAGGTAGTTAAAGTAGTATAGGAGACGTTTTTAAATAAAAAAAAAAAGGGAAAAGAAAATTGTGCCCAACAAAGGGTGTTTGGCTGGACATCCAAAGTGTACAAGACATCCAATGTCTATGCAATTCAATATTCCTAAATAAATAAATAAATTGTGCAGCAGTCGATAATTCAGTAGGATTTTTGGCCTGGATGACCAGTAGGATATCCGATCACTCTTAAAAATAAATAATAAAATATTATATAATATGTGAATAATATATCGCTACATGCAACGATGTACTATAGTAAATTTAACAAAAAACTAATTTGGAAATAATTTATTGAGATTGGAGCCAAAATTTTATGATTTATTAACTATATCAAAATCTATATTTATTAAGACTAATGTAAATTGCTCTAATGGGCCACACAAAATGTAAAACTAACACACTTTATTTACCATTCATTTTGGTGGGTCGATTGGTCTTCTATAAGACTAAAATCACCAGTTATTTTCTCGTGTAGAAAAATGACCAGCTATTCATAGTCTATAGCATTAACTAAAAATATAAATATTAAAATTATATTTAGATTATAAATTTAAGTAAAATTATAATTAATTTTTTTTAAATATAAATAACGTACAAGTATACTTCACTTATTTTTTTTTTATTACCTTTTTTTTCTTTTCAAATCTCTATTTAATTCACGATTCAACCACGACTTAACAAAATGAGTCTGTCACTCAGTCAATTGCTGGTCAATGAGGGAGCTGAGATGGAAACCCCAATCAATTCCAGGGCAACCAACGACTCCCAACTCCAAAGGCTACGCTTAGCAAGTCGTTGGATAACACTGTGAATTGTGAATTGTATTGAAGGATAGTTTAGTCTTTTAGGTGTATTGAAGGATAGTTTAGTCTTTTAGGTGGTTAGGGTTTTATCTATTTTGCTTGCTTATATATTTGTACTCAATATTGATTCATCTTCAATATATGAAAGCATATATTCAATGTTTATATGGTATCAGAGCAATACAAACGGCTGACCTAGTTCTGTTGCACATCGTCTCCAGTGGTTGCACTTCTCTTCGCTGGTGCAGTTTCTTTCTCATCTCGTAAACGTCGATCTCTTTGTCGCAGACCATTGTTCGTGATTCACTCTCTGATCATTCGACTGTTCGTGGTTCACTCTTTGAGCCATTCGACTGAAACAGGGGCTTCTTCTCTCATCGTCTTCGCTGGGCTTCATCTATCATCGTCTTCGCTGGGCTTTATCTCTCATCGTCTTCGCTGGGGCTTCATCTCTCATCGTGTCTCCCTCTGATTGCTTCTTTGCTGCTTTACATCGCAGGTCCATCGTCTCTTGTGTTTGTTGTATTTTTTGGTCGACTTGGACAACCAGTTCGTGGCTTTCCCCTCTCTCTCTGCCTTCGAAAACCAGCTTGTGACTCTCATTTGCATCTTCAACATCTGTTCTGCCCTGCTCTGTTCGTGGCTTCTCTCTCAATCCTTCACAGCATCTGTTCTACTCAGTTTGTATCCCTCCTGTCTGGTAATACTCTGACTAGTTACACTCTGTGTTGTTTAATTATAACAATATGGCTGATGATAAATTACAAGCTATCACCACTAAGTTGGATGGTACCAATTACTCTTATTGGTCTCATGTCATGAAGAACTTTATAATGGGTAAAGGCATGTGGAGTTATGTTATTGGTGTGACTATTAGACCTAAGGAATCCAAAGAAACTGAGGATGATGTTGCTAAATGGGATAAGGAAAATGCACAAATTCTTACTTGGTTTCATAATTCCGTTCAAACTACCATTGGTATGAATTTTTCCAAGTATGCTACTTCCAAACAAGTTTGGGATTATTTGAAAACTATGTACCTTGAGTCTAATTTTGCAAAACAGTATGAACTTGAGATGTCTATTCGCAGTGCTAGTCAGAATGATAAGTCCATTCAGGAGTTCTACAATGAAATGACTACTTATTGGGATCAGCTTGCTTTGATGGAACCATCAGATTTGCAGTTACTTGACAGTTATACCAAGTATCGGGAAAAGCAACGTCTTGTCCAATTTCTTATGGCTCTTCGTGATCAATTTGAGCCACTTCGGGGAGCTATTCTTCATCGGTCTCCCTTGCCTTCTGTGGATGGTGCTATCCGTGAGCTTATTGCGGAAGAAACTCGGTTTAAGGTGGCTCATGGTGCTCCTGCTTCTCAATCAGTTTTTGCCACTCCTCCGCTTTTGCCCACCCCACATTCTCCTTTATTTCAGGTTACTGGTAAGCCCAAAACTCGAGTTTCCATGGACGAGTGTAGCTTTTGTCATCAGAAAGGCCATTGGAAACATGCTTATCCTAAACTTTTGCAGCCCAAGGGTCGATCATCTGGTCCACCATCCTTTAAGTCTACATCTTCGGGCTCTCGCTCATCTGCCGTCTTTTCTGCACCAGGTTCTGAGAATGGTCCGTCTTCCAATATGCAGTCTATGTTTGAGCAGTTCAAGTCTTTCATGGTAGCCAATCCAAATCTTTCATCCCAGCCCTCCGCTATGACTACTACTCAGTTTGGTTTGTCTGGTTCATCCCCTTCAGGTAATATCCATCCTTCGTGGATTTTTGATTCTGGTTGTTCACATCATATGACCCCTGTTGCATCTCTCCTCAGTAATTGTATCTCCCCTTCTTCTTCTATCACTGTTGCTACCACTAATGGTTCTTCTATGCCTGTCTACTCTATTGGGTCTATTTGCTCTTCCCATTTGTCTCTTTCTCCTGTATTTTATGTGCCTCACCTCTCACTCAGTCTTATTTCTATTAGTCAATTATCTGATTCTGGTTTTGATGTTGTTTTCTCTTCTTCTCATTGTGTTGTGCAGGATCGGGTATCCAAGAGGCAGATTGGGATCGGGCATAGAGTTGGAGAACTATATATCTTGGATAGCTTGCATGTGCCTCCAGATGTGTCTTCTACTGCATTGTCTTCTTTTTGTTTAAACAATAAGTCTTCTTTATTTTATATCTGGCATTCTAGGTTAGGTCATCTGTCGAGTGATCGTTTAAGGATGTTAGTTCGGTCTGGACATTTAGGCAACTTTCCCATTAATGATATTTCTGAGTGTCGTGGTTGTAAACTGGCTAAAATATCTGCTCTTCCTTTTAATAAAAGTCATTCTATTTCATCTTCTCCTTTTCAATTGGTTCATACTGATGTTTGGGGTCCTTCTCCTATAGTTACCAAGGGTGGTTCGCAATATTATGTGTCTTTTGTGGATGATTACAGTCGGTTTACCTGGGTTTATTTGATGACTCGAAAATCTGATTTTTACAAAATATATTCTGATTTTCACTCCATGATTCGCACTCAGTTTTCCACCACCATTAAAGTTCTCCGTTCTGATTTGGGGGGTGAGTATTACTGATCTGAGTTTAAGGAGTTTTTAGCTACTCATGGTACTATTCATCAGTCTTCTTGTTCCGACACTCCTGCCCAAAATGGTCGAGCTGAGCGTAAACATCGCCATCTCCTTGATACCGCTCGCTCTTTATTGCTCTCATCTTTTGTCCCTTCTGTTTTTTGGGGAGAAGCTGTGCTCACTGCTGCATATCTTCTCAATCGAATGCCTACTCCTCTTCTCTCAGGCTCATCTCCGTATGAGCGTCTTTTTGGTGTTACTCCCAATTATTCTCTTCTTCGTATTTTGGGTTCTGCATGCTTTGTACTCCTTCCCAAACGGGAGCGTTCTAAGCTTAGTTCTCGTTGTGTCTTATGTGTCTTTTTAGGGTATGGCATTAATCAGAAAGGTTATCGGTGTTATGATCCTGCCACCAAAAAGTTATATGTGTCTAGACATGTCACTTTTTTAGAAAAATTACCCTACTACACTATAACCTTCCACCCCTGTCCCTATTACCAAGGATGAATTGGTTCACGTTGACCCATTTCCTCCTGATGTTTCTCCTGATGAGTTTGTTTCTGATCTTGAGGTCTCTACTTTCCCTCTTACTAGCCCTTCTACTCTCTCGCCAGCTACTTCCTCTCCAGCTCCCGCTTCCTCTGTTCCTCTTCTTGTTTATCAGCGCCGCAAAGCACTTCCGAGCTCGCCTATCTCTAGCTCTACTGTTCCTCCCACTGTTTCTTTGGATCCCGCTCCTCCTGCACATCGCTTTCCAAAGCGAGACCGTCATCCTCCGAACTGGTATGGTTTTGGTACTACATGTTTTTTCCCTTTCCTATCAGTCTTTTCTTTCTTGTCTTCATACTTATTTTGAGCCCAGGTCCTACAAGGAAGCTAATTGGATTGCTGCCATGAATGACGAGTTAACTGCTTTGGCTAACACTCAGACTTGGGATTTGGTTCCATTACCTGCTAACAAAAATCTTGTAGGCTGTAAATGGGTCTATAAGGTCAAAACTCTTTCTAATGGTTCTTTGGAAAGGCATAAAGCTCGTTTGGTTGCCCAGGGCTTTTCTCAGGAGTATGGGATTGATTACGAGGAGACTTTTGCCCCCGTTGCCAAAATGACTACTGTTCGCACTCTTATCTCTGTTGCTGATGCCCATCACTGGCCTTTGTTTCAACTAGATGTCAAAAATGCTTTTCTAAATGGGCATCTTGTTGAAGAAGTGTATATGCGCCCTCCACTGGGTCTCTCTCATCCTCCTGGTGTTGTTTGTCGTCTTCGCCGTGCTCTATATGGTCTTAAGCAGTCTCCTCGTGCTTGGTATGAGCGCTTTCACTCTGTTGCACTTCAGCTTGGTTTTCGTCCTAGTCATCATGATTGTGCTCTCTTGTTCGGCGCACTTCGGTTGGCCTTGTTCTCCTTCTCTTATATGTGGCATGATATGATTATCACTGGCTCTGATTATAGTACTCTTGAGGAGGTTAAGCATCAGTTGTTTCAGGAGTTCGAGATGAAGGATTTGGGATCTCTTCGGTATTTTCTTGGTATTGAGGTTGCTACTTCTCCTACTGGGTATCTTCTCTCTCAGATTAAATATGCCCGTGATATTCTTTCTCGTGCTAATCTCACTGATGACAAAATTGTTGATACTCCTCTTGAGTTGCATGCTAAGTTTTTAGCTTCTGATAGAGTTCCTCTTGAGGATCCCACTGTGTATCGTGAGTTGGTTGGGTGCCTTGTTTATCTCACCGTTACTCGTCCGGATATCTCCTATGCTGTGCATATTCTTAGTCAGTTTGTTTTTGCTCCTCGTTCTACCCACTGGGCTGCCTTACTCCGTACTATACGCTACCTTCGAGGCACTTTGTTGCAATGTTTGCTATTATCTTCCTCTTCGGACTTAACTCTTCGTGCCTATGCTGATGCTGATTGGGCAGGTGACATCTCTGATCGCAAATCCACTTCTAGCCTTTGTGTTTTCCTCGGCGATTCTCTCATCTCCTGGAAGAGTAAGAAACAATCTGTTGTTGCTCGTTCCACTGCTGATGCTGAGTATCGTGCTATGGCTCATGCTACTTCTGAGATCGTTTGGCTTCGGTGGCTTCTTTCTGATATGGGTGTCACTCTGTCTGATCCGACTCCCTTGTATTGTGATAATCAGAGCGCTGTCCAGATTGCCCATAATTCAGTCTTCCATGAGCGGACCAAGCATGTTGAAATCGATTGTCGCTTTGTCCGACAGCATCTTCAGGCTGGCACTCTTACTCTCCCTTTTGTTCCATCCTCTCTTCAGTTAGCCGATTTTTTTACGAAGACTCACACTGTGGCTCGTTTTCATTTTCTTCTTGGCAAACTTTCGATGCTTTCTACGCTCGCATCCTCAATTTGAAGGGGGGTGTGAATTGTGAATTGTATTGAAGGATAGTTTAGTCTTTTAGGTGTATTGAAGGATAGTTTAGTCTTTTAGGTGGTTAGGGTTTTATCTATTTTGCTTGCTTATATATTTGTACTCAATATTGATTCATCTTCAATATATGAAGCATATATTCAATGTTTATAAACACAAGTAAGAAGAGCATTTCCTTCTTCTCTGCTATGGTGGTTTGTTTTCGTTTGCTGAATTGGGTATTTCGAATGGCTCTTCCCTCCATTTTCGCTTTCTTTGTTGTTGTCTCTCATCCACTAATTCTTCACTCAACTGGACAAGGGAGCATGTATGGTTGTCCACAGTCCTTCAACTGTGGAAAACTTGGGCCTATCAAATTCCCTTTCTCCAATGACACATATCCCCGATGTGGGTTGTGTACTGTCAATTGTGGCGAACCAGTACCAAAACTCCATTTCGGGTGGATGGAAGAACGGTATGAAGTTAAGGAATTCTTGAATGATGAAGCTGTAAATGTTAGAGACAAACTCATAAGCTCTAATAGTTGCGACATTTTTAGTACCTTGCTTCTTCCCCATCCTACTCCTTCTATTTCCTATACTATCTCTCCCAACCTCACCTTGTTCAAATGCCCTACAAACAGCAGCAGTAAACCTCAACTGCAGACAGAAGTTTACAGTTTCAGCAACTGCTCAGGCCACACTCTCTACTATACAGATCCTAATCAACATACTCCAACTCATGCCAATCTTTCATCTGACTGTGTAGTTATTCAACTACCAATGCTACCATCAATCCGGAATCGAAATGTCAGTGATCTATTTTCACTATCGGCTTGTGAATTCACCATCGGGTTGCATGTGTCAAAAGAATGTTACGAGTGTCACCATAATGGAGGCCAATGTCGTGGCCTCGAAGAGTTCCATTGCAGAAAGGATGAAGGTATTGGCATTTCTGCAGGAAGAAGTAACTTGAAATTGATTCTAGGAGCAGGTAATATCCATAACTTTTATAACTAATATTTTTATGCATGGATATATTTAGATGCTTGGTTTCCAATCTACTAAATATGTCTAATTGCTTCAGCTGCTGCTGGAGTTGGGATTTTATTAATTCTATTGTTCTACATCATAAGGAAACTGTAATAACCCCGACCCGTAATTAGCTATTAATCGGTGATTAAGGATGTTAATCTAGTGAGTAAGATTAATGACGGGATTAATATGTAATTTGCATCATAATTGGTCGCCTATCTATTGACCGTTAAATTATCTGTTCATGTTTAATCGTTTAAACTGTAAATTGAAAGCCTTGTCGGCATCCAAACCCGAAATTGTTTACACCAATATGTTAATTGGAATTTTTAGAACCTTATGGCATATTTAATTAAAATGTGATTTGGTATGATTAAATGAGATTAAATAATGTGAATTTCAATAGTTAGCTTAATTACCAATTTGCTATTATAGTGGGCCACTACATCAAATACTTGAGGCTTGATTTATATCATCTTGCACAACATTTCTCAGCTATTTTCCATGAGCCCAACCGAAAAATAGAGAGAGAGAGAGAGAGAGAGAGAGAGAGAGAGAGAGACTTAGAAGAATTGGTCTTCATCTTGGATTTTGCTTGCATATAGAGGATTGAAGGAGTTTTGCTTAATTGAGCTTCCATATCTCTAATTCAAGACTCAAGGTAGAGCCTTTAGTTTCTCATTCATGTATTTAAGTGTTGGGATGCATGGTTCATGGAGATTTGAGGTTTAAAGTCAAGATTTAAGTTGGAGAAGTTGAATAGTGAGCTAAATCATGCATGCATGTATAAATTCTTGCATTTTGAAGTTAATTTTCATAAAAAAAACTTCCTTGCATGTTTACATATGGGTTGAAGGCCATGATATCATTTTATTTTCCATCAAATTACCAAGTTTGATCATGTTATGGAAGGTTTAAGTGGGAGAAGTTCTTGCATGTCATGTTCCTAAATTGATTTTGGGTTTCAAGTTGTTTTCATAGAGATTCTTGCATGCATGTCCACATTATTAGTTTAATCCATGAGTTCATCTTGTTTTCCACCTAATCCTCAAGTTTCAAGTTGCTTTGAGGTATTTGATCATGCTTTAAGAGGTTTGAAACAAGAAAAGTCCATGCATATGGTGTTCTTGAGCATTCACCATGTTTTAAATTGAAATTATGAGTTTTTGACAAACCTTGGGCCATAATTTTATAAATTGATCTTTAAAACTTTCATATTCTACAAGTTTTCTGGGTTATATCAAGTTCTGGGGCCCAAGAGAGGTGTTTTGGAGGTTTAAATTCGAGTTTTGAAGTTGGAGGTGCAATCTGGAAATTCCAGATTTTGCAACCTCGCTCGAGCGAAGGAGTTCTCGCTTGAGCGACCACTCTAAGACCGTGCACTCCGCTCGAGCGACCAAAAGTCCGCTCGAGCGTAAATTTCAAGCTCCCAGAAGTTTTGCATCATTTACAGATTGCTCGAGCGAAGGAATGTGCGCTCGAGCGACCACTCACATTTTTGCATGTCCGCTCGAGCGAGGACCTCAAATTCTGAAATTTTGCCAAAGTGTTCCAAGGCATGTTTTGACATCCTCATTGCATCTTAGGCATTCCTAAGCCTTAATTAAGCTATAGTAATGAGGTTATGGGTTAGAAACACACTAATGAATGAATATGCTAAGTTAAGAGAATGCAAGGGTGTGTGTGTTCTAACATTGTGATAAGAATGGACATGAACCAACGTAATGAAAGCTAAGCCGTGTTGGCCAAGTACATGTGTAATGATGTGATACGTTGTGTTATGTACCTTTGTGATTGTAGGTCAACGTCCGGGAAGTGATTGACCATCTACGGAACCACTGTGAGTAACGTTATCGTAAAGATACGTTGATATGAAATTATGTTCCAAATGTGATATATCAAGCTATGATTTCTGAAATGAGATATGTTTCTGTGAACGAAGATCCATGTTTGAAATCTATTATGGCATCCATAGATAGTCCCAAGTCATGGGGGACGGCATGAAAATGCGGGTCCATGACATTTACGAGATCTCGTTAGCCACTTCATTGTGGTGATATGTGTTTAATCGGTGTCCGGGACCGGTTACTCTAGTCGGAAGACGTTATGTGATATGTAATATGTTCTATGGGATATGCCATTATTATGTTCTGATATGAGATGACTATGATTATGCTATGATCTGTTTTGTACGTATAAAATGTTCAGATTTCGTTCACTAACCCCTTTACCTTAATGTTATTCACTGGGCTTTAGCTCACTGTTTGTATATATATGTATATAGGTGAGCATTCTGGAGTGCAAGCCCGAAGGTTTTGTGGGGGACTGTGTTCTGTTGTCAGCCAACCTTTGTGCCTCAAGAGGAGGTTCCCGAAGTGTCTTGGGATCAAGTTTTGTTTAGTCTGTTTATACATGAGACTAAATATGTTATGTTGGCTATACTTAAGAATTTGGTAATGTGTGTGATATAATATATGGTTGACTACTGGTTATGTAATTAAAGTTTTAAAATATACTGTTTCATGTAAGTCAACACAGCTCACTGGACAATTATAACTATGTATTTGCTTCCGCTAGCCCCCTTATCATATGCTTATCTGTTCAGAGGCCTTTGGTAATCTAAGGATTACTGGCGCGTTACGATGCTAAACCTATAGGGGCGGGTTTGGGTCGTGACAGAAACTCTTGCATAGTGAATTGACAGAGAGCTACCAAAATGTTGAGAACTTTCTAACAAATTATAGATCTCTTACTCCAAAAAGGTACACTTATTCTGACATAAAGAAAATGACCAACTCCTTCAGAGTTAAACTTGGTCAAGGAGGCTTTGGTTATGTCTTCAAAGGAAAGTTAGAAAATGGTTGCTTTGTGGCAGTGAAGGTTCTGAAAGGGTTGAAAGGTACCGAGAAGAGTTTATTAATGAGGTTGCGACCATTAGTCAGACATCTCATGTTAATATTGTAACTCTTTTAGGCTTTTGTTTTGAGGGTCGCAATAGAGCTCTTATATATGAGTTCATGCCTAGTGGATCCCTTGAGAAATTCATATATGATAGGAACTCATCGACATTTCATCGATTGGGGTGGGAAGCATTGTACCGAATTGTAGTTGGGATTGCCAGAGGATTAGAGTACTTACACCGTGGTTGCAACATGCGAATTTTGCATTTTGACATAAAGCCTCATAATATTCTTCTAGATGAGGACTTTTGCCCAAAGATCTCTGATTTTGGCCTTGCAAAATTGTGCCCACAGAAAGAGAGTATTATCTCACTGTTGGGAACTAGAGGACAATTGGCTATATTGCTCCAGAAGTATTTTCTAGAAACTTCGGAGGGGTTTCACACAAGTCTGATATCTATAGCTATGGAATGCTGATTCTAGAAATGGTTAGAGGGAGAAAGGGCATTGATGTTGGAGTTAATCAAAGTACAGAAATATACTTTCCAGAATGGATATACAAGCGTCTTGAGCTAAATGAAGAACTTGGGTTGCATGACAATGTGAATGACGAGGCAAGTGAAAGCGCAAGGAAGATGATTATAGTTGGCCTGTGGTGCATACAAACTGATCCCTCACACCGACCATCAATGAGTAGGGTGATGGAGATGCTAGAAGGGAGCCTGGAGCCCTTGCAAATCCCACCTATGCCTTTCTTGTCTTCTCCCTCAAGATCGCCAGCAGAATCTTCAACTACACACACTTCATAACATTGTGTGATTCACAATGCATAGTTCTACTACAAGGGCAAAATGAGCATTTGCAGTGAGAACTAAGTAAATTGTATCTCTTATGTGGTTCTCTGCATACATCTCTCAAAACTTGTGAATATGTAATGCTTGAACAATATATTATGATTAGCTTTCATCTGAAACTAGTTATTATTCTATGAGTGCTAGAGTCCTGAGTCATATGATTATTATCCAACTAGTTATTATTTGTTAAGCTTTAATTGTATTATAGAGGCATGCCAAGGCCTAAAGATGTAGTTACCAGTGTTTTGGAATTCACATTTTTCTAAGGGCTTAAATGCTAGGCTGGGGCTAGTTACATTCAGAAAGATTTAAAAATAAATGGTACATCACTGCCTATGTCAAGATAGTGGTTCAATTTTGGAATAACATTCTGCACCCTTCAGAAATTTACTCTGCTCTTGAAGAAATTTTTATATCATTAAAAAATGAGCTAACGAAAAAATAGATTAATTATATTTTTAGCTTCCAAAATATCAGTCTCGTATCAATTTGCTTCAGAATATATAAGTCTTTCAATTTGATCTTCATTATTAGGTATTTTTTTTCAATGATAAGTTAAAGCTTTTTTTTTTTTTTTTTGAACTGAGAAAACCAAGACACCAAAAGCAGAAATTACAAAGATAGCACCGCCCTTAAAGCGGCGGGGGGGGGGGGGGGGGGGGTTGGGGTGTGGGGGGTGGGGGTGGGGGTGGGTGGGAACCCAATCAAGAGGCAATTCCCTATGCAGAAAGGCTTGGGCAGCCCAATGAGCAGTTTTGTTCGACGAACAAGGGCTCCAGCTGAAGGTGAAATTCCCTTGCCTAGCATTGCACTCCCAGGGGGGAACTGTTTCAGACACAGAGAAGGATGACCTGCTTGTTATAACCCTCAATCTCAATGTTCGAAAGGTTGAGCGCCTTTGCCATGGGACAAGCCATTCAAATGGCAAGAGCTTCACCTTGTAGAACAAAGGAGATAGCTGTAGACTTGGCTACTCCATCAACGAGATTACCTGAAGAATTCCATAAAAGAATGGCAATTGCTCCTTGGCGATTCCCTTTCCTAACAGCCACATATGGTTCAAATTTATTTCATACATGAATTCACACTTCACTAATTTAATCTCCACGACACAAATTGATTCTAGCAAAAAATCTAGGACAGAAATATGGATTCCTAGACCAATCTAAGTTAAAATGCATATAAGAAGATTTCAAAAAAAAAAGGACCTTTTTTTAAATAAATAAAAAATCTGAATTCTCTCCATCACATTGTCGTGAAAAAGCCTCCTTAATATGTCTTAGTTTCAAATTCAAAACCAGTTATGACATAATTTAAAATTTAAAAATGACATAGTAATTATAGACGGTTGATTTTGAATTCTAACGATGGCCAAACCTTATACATGGTAATGGGGAGGTTTTTATTTTATTTTTTGTTGATAATTGGGAACAGTGTCCTAAGCAGGGTCTTTGGTCCATTCAAAGAGCGTAAACCCACTGTCACGCCTTGTGCTTCATTGTCAATGCTTGATTGTCCAGAGTCCAACTTGTGGAAATATTAGGCAGATCAAATTCCCTTCAACTGTGCTTTACAAGTCCTATAAAGATTTTCCAAGTCAACTGGCGTGTTATCGAGCAAAGAAAACATTATAAAGACTTTTGTTTTTTGAGCAATGCTAGGATCCTAAAAAAATTTTTTTTTTTTGATCGACAAATGAAAACTTTATTGATGAAAGACAACCGAATTACATCAATGAAGAGGAGAAACCAACAAGAAGAAGCTCCAAGTTGATGATACTCCAAGTTGGTGAGAAACCAACAAAACAAGGAAAAAAAAATGCAGAAATAGAGCAACTGAGCATCAAATAAACTGAGCAAGCTCACACCTAAATCAAAACAGACCAGCAGAAACTGAGCAAGCTCACACCTAAAACTTGAGACCAGCAGAACTTGAGACCAGCAGACCAGCAGAAACAAACACCAAAACTTGAGACCAGCAGCACAACTAAATAGCCACAAATCTGATTAAAACTAAGCATCAAAACAGCACCAAAATCTGAACAAGCTCACACCTAAATCTGAGACCAGCAGAAACTAAGCAATCTCCAACTCAACAGCACCAAAAAACTGAGACCAGCAGCACAACTAAATAGCCACAAATCTGATCAAAACAACACCAAAACTTGAGCAAGCTCCAGCCAGAAAACAACTCTGATTACCAAGCATAGCAGCCAATAACAATCAAAAAGAGCTGATTACCACCACTCTGCATCCCAGCTTGATCTTTGACAGACTTTCCCAAAGCATGGATCTTCTGGTACAGTTTTCTTCGCAAGCTTTCCTATTGCTAGACCCCTAATAATCACCCCTGTACAGCAACTTACAGCACCTTACTGTTTGACCTTCCCCTCTTTGATGATTCTCTTTTTGTCCCTTACGCTCTAGGTCCATGATCTTATTTAAGGCTACATCCTCTTGACCATTGAAGTTGATACCAAGAGTTTTCTCCAATTGGATGGTAGCTGTGGCTTCTTGAAGAAGGTAATTGTTCAGACTTGATTCAGCCTCAGACAGATCCGACTGTGCAATTGTTGCTGCTGCTGGTCTGAATATGATAGATTTTTGAGGTGGGTTTCTTGACAGCTTTGTACCCATGGAGTCTGGAGAAGGTAGTAAAACCCTCTAGGTGGGCCTTTGGTTTCCACTTTTTCTTTACATTTCGAAGAGGTTTTGAGATAGCAGCTGATTGCCTAATATGGCCTGAATGGTTTAGGCTCAAAGCTAAGAGCCCATTGCAACCAGGTTTAACATTACAAGGCTCAATAGGCCTGGAGAAAGGATCACTAACAAGGTTGTTGCTTATTGATTGGGCCAGATCCACTTCCAGATTAATGCCAGGCTGGAGACCCTCTCTAGACCCAGTTAAACTTTTTATAAAACCCTGTGTAAAGACTTGCTCAACACACCTCTGATTGCCATCATTACTTTTAGGACTGTGCACAGGCTCTTCCAGCATCATTACCTCTATATATGCTCCCTCCTTGCTGCAGCTTTCTGAATCCAACTTTGTCTCCTCAACTACAGTGCTTGCCTTCTTTCCAATGCGACATGCAGTAGGCTCCTTCCTCGGTACTACCTCATTGGTGCATACCAACTCAGCAGCAAGCTTGTCACACCCTGCTACCACCTCATCATCATCTTCATACTCCCTACAGCCCTTCTCTAGGAAAGTCTCTGCCTCTTTACTGGAACAAAGAACATTAGAACTACAATCTTCCATACCATTATGCTTCATGATGCTAAGATCTGCACTATGATCTTCACACACAAGGATGGGGTGGACTTTACCCTTACACTCTAGCAAAATAGTTTTGTTGATAGGCTCCATACATGATGTAACCACTTTGACTTTGGCGTAGGAGAAGGATTTTGGTTGACAGATATCCCCATCCAAATTAAGAATAGAGCCCCAAATACTTCCAATGCTGTTAAGTGTGTTTCTGTTCCAAAAATTTAAGGGGATGCCATAACATCTCAACCACAAGCATCTCTCTTGTTCATAGTGGAAATCTGGTTTCCATTCCACCACAAACTGGCTCCAATCTTTGAACCATTCTTTAATATTGTAGATATTAGACTTCAGCTCCTCTGAAGATTTGAAAGTTAAAACTACATCACAGCCTCCCCCTCGTCTAACTAGAACCTGGTCCAGACCATTTGCCTTCAGAGCTTTACCAATATCATGAGTGGAATACTTAGCATTGAGTCTGATTATTACACTGTCATATAGCCATCCATGACCAACTTCATCAACTTTTATGGTCATGCTAACATTACCAGCTGCAATGGGTGGTTCCCCTTTTAGTACCTCTGCAAAGGATCTTTGATCTACATATGGAGCTTTACCTCTCATGCTGGTTGTTGTGAAGAATCTTCTGGTGTTCTGTGATAGCCCTCTGTTTTGTTCATCTCTGTTACCCCTGGCATGTGTAGCTTTCTTGACTTGTAGCACCATATCATCCACCAACATACCATTCCCTTGTTGGATGGCAATGTCTATTGCAACGGGGCAATCAAATCTTACAAACCCGAATCTTGATTTTGACACTATTCTTCTTTTAAGAGGTATAAAGACATTCTTCACAATGCCAAACTTTGTGAAGAGTTTGAACAATGACTGAGCATTCGTTGCTCCTGGAAGATTATCCATGAAAACTGTAAAAAATCCCTGCATTTCTCTCCTTTAAATTGAGGCTCCACAGGATTAACAAGAAGGACTGCTTCTGGGTAGGCCAGTTCTTCACCTCTGCCTACTCTTTAAAATCCAAAGATGTGTTTCATAGCATTTCAAACCACATAACCCAAGTTTGTTCTCTCTCTGAAAGGCAATGGCTAACACCCATATATGGTTGTAGTTGATTGTGTTGATATTGATACATATCTCAATAAAGAGAGCATTATCTGAGCCCACAAAATCCAAAGGAAAGAGATGTCTCCAATTATGGGTTGATTTATCAAAATATCCTAAAAAAATTACCATGTATTCTACATAATACTCTTATGTGTGGAACCCATCTTGTTTTTTCAAGCGAGAGCATTTTGCTCCTCTCTCTCTCTCTGCTATGATGTTTGTTTTCATTTGCTAAATAGGGAATTTTGAATGGCTTTTCTCTCCATTTTCACTTTTTTTGTTGTCTCTCTTCTAGCGATTCTTCAGTCGAATGGGCAAGAGAGTATGTACCAACATGGTTGTCCACAATCCTTCAACTGTGGAAATCTTGGGCAGATCAAATTCCCTTTATTTGACATCAATTATCCTCGATGTGGGTTGTGAAAGGTTGATTGTAGTTTACCAGTTCCAAAAATCAAATTGAAGCACCAATGGTACGAAGTTAAGAAATTCTTGAATAATGAACATAGAGGTTAGTTATAAACCACTAGGACAACTCATATGCCGTAATAGTTGCAAAATTTTGAACAACCATCTCCTGGGCGTCAAGATAGAATCTGGAGGTTCGTTGAAGGCATACAATGGAAGGTACTGGGAAACTTACAATGAGATCCTCGACTGCCCTACCAATCTGGCGATCACTCAATATAAGCGAGGTCTCCCAGTCGGAAATAGGCTGCGAGATTCACTCACAATGCACCAGCCCACAACCATGGAGTCCTTGATGCAGCGGATCAATGAGCACATTCGTGTGGAGAATGATGTCGCCTCTGCGATCGAGAAGGCTAATCCGGTCGCGGCAGACAGAAGGGTGGCGAGGAAGGTTCACTCGGTCGGGCAGGAGGATAACCGCCCAAACGACCGGTCAAAATATCAACATTGTGGCTCAAATCGCGATGATAGAAACAAAGGTCGCAGAAACGACCGAGCTGACGCTCCCCGTGATGCAGAGGAGGATGCCAAGAGAAAATTGAAGGCACGGACTGGAATCACCACGGTCTTTAAAATCCCTATCTACCGCATCTTGAGTGAGATCCGAGGTGAGCCTTTTGTCCGCTAGCCGGCCAAGTTGGGGAATGCACAGAGAGGCTTCAATTCAAGATATCGCTGCACCTTCCATGAAGAACGGGGGCACCGAACAGAGGACTGCTTGCTGCTCAAACAATATTTGGAGGAGTTAGTGGCGGCGGGGCATCTTGACCAATATATAGATGGGGGTATGAAAGTCGCCCCACAGGGACAGATCGAGCCAAACGGCCTAGCTGCCCTTGAAGCAGCGCCCCAAGGTGTGAATGTCATCCATGGCATCATTGAACCAGCCAGGGTCTGCGAGCTGAGAGGGATGATTAAGAAGGCCGAACGCATGAGGGACGTGCTCTCTGTTCAGCTCGCTGTGAAGAAAGGGAAGACCGAAGAAAGGGACATCCTTACCTTTTCAAGCAAGGACTTGGAGAGGATTCAGATGCCCCACAATGATGCCCTAGTGGTAACTCTTCGCGTCAAAGACTTTGACATCAAGTGGATCTTGATCGACCAAGGGAGTTTGGTCGAAATCATGTATTATGACGCGTTCAAACAAATGAAGTTGGAGGACAAGGACTTGGCCCCTGCGACGTCCCCTTTGGTTGGCTTCAACTCTCAGCCAGAATGGCTGGTAGGGAAGATCATATTGCCGGTCAAAGCGGGTTCAATCGTAAAGCAAGTAGAGTTCTTGGTGCTCAAAGTCGCATCCACCTACAACTTAATTCTGGGCAGGGGCTGGTTGCACGCCATGCAAGCAGTAGCGTCGACCTACCACCAGGTTCTGCGCTTCCTCAACCGGGCACATAGAGGAAGTTTGGGGAAACCAGGTAATGGCGAAACAGTGCTTCGTTGCGGTGAACGGCAGCCGGGCCGCCAAAGGATTCGTTCAGATGATAAAGGGACCGGAAGGGAAGGAAGTCCTGGAAGGCGTAGGAAGAAAGGCCGAGGAAAAATCGGTCGAGGATTTGGTAGAGGTGCGGATTGATGAGAACGATCCAACCAAGTTCTTCCTTTTGGGCTCATCCCTGTCCAGCTTCGAGCGACATGAGTACGTTGACTTTCTGATCTCCAATATGGAAGCCTTTGCGTGGACACCTTACGATATGCCTAGCGTTGACCCAAGCTTCATTTGCCATTAGTTGAATGTCTTCCCCAATGCACGGCCGGTCATCCAAAGGACACACCGCTCAGCCTTGCACCATGCCGAGGTAGTGGCAGAAGAAGTGAAGAACTTATTGGAAGCTGGGGCTATAGAAGAAGTGCAATACCCTCGATGGATATCCAACACGGTAGTTGTTCCGAAAAAGAATGGCAAGTGGCGAGTCTACGTTGACTACAAGACGGTCAACCGTGCATGCCCAAAGGATAGCTTCCCCCTCCCTCGAATTGACCAGCTGGTGGACTTGACCGCTGGCCATCAGAGGTTTAGCTTCCTGGATGCATATCGCGGCTACCACCAGATAGCCATGTATGAACCGAACCGAGAGATCACGTCATTCACTACTCCTAGAGGCTTGTATTGTTATAAAGTCATGCCGTTCGGACAGAAGAACGCCGCGGCAACTTTTCAAAGGATGGTGACAAAGATGTTCGCTCCCCTTTTAGGCCGCACCATGGAGGCCTACATCGACGATATGGTGGTAAAAAGTAAGGAGAAATCTCAACACCTCGCCGACCTAGCAGAGATGTTTGCTACGCTCAAACACCATAAGCTTCGTCTGAATGCCTCCAAGTGCGCCTTCGGGGTAGGCACCGGGAAGTTTCTGGGTTTTCTGGTTACAAACCGAGGGATTGAAGCCTATCCATTCCAAATCAAGGCGATATAGGAGCTGGAGCGACCGAACTCTACGAAGGACGTGCAACATCTTACCGGGATGGCACCACGCTGAACAGATTTATAAGCCAGTCTTCAGATCGTTGCAGGCCCTTCTTCAAAACTTTGAAGGCCAAGTTCTTCTGGGACGACGAGTGTGACCGTGCACTGGAGGATCTAAAAGTGTACCTTTCCTCAGCCCCTATCTTAGTCACGCCTCAGCCTGGCGAAGAGTTGTATCTCTACTTGACTGTCTCTCAACACGCGGTGAGCGCGGTATTGGTCCGTGCTAAAGGAACACAGTATCTCCCCATTTTCTATGTAAGCAAGACTCTGCTCCCGGCTGAGACGAGATATCTTCCGCTGGAAAAATTAGCATTGGCCCTGATGATGGCTTCGAGAAAGCTGGCGCACTATTTTTATGCCCATACGATAGTTGTGCTTACCGAGTTTCCACTTAAGGTGCTCTTTGAAAAGGCGGACTTTACCGGGAGAATTTTAAAATGGGCCGTGGAATTGGGGCAGTACGACATCAAGTTTCGACCGCGCACCGCAATCAAGGCTCAAGCCCTTGCAGACTTTGTGGCAGAATTTGCCTCTGGAATACATCCGGTTTGCCCGGTTGATTTGGCTAGTGTGGATTTGGCATAGCCCGTGGTTCAAGCAATGGCGACAAGTGTTGGCTCGCAAGTGGAAGAAGAGCAAATGGCGGCCGAACTTGAGAACTCGGATAACTCATTAGGGTATGAACCCAGCCAAGGCAATGAAAGAGACCAGAATGAGCCGACCAGAACCTTGGAGTTGAGAAGCTCGCAAAACCCATATGATTGCTGGAAGTTGTTCATTGGCGAGATGTGGAAGCTCTTCATCAATGGGGCATCCAACAGGCATGGTGCCAGGTTGGGTATCGTATTGACTTCCCCGGACAGGTTAGTTATCGAACAAGCAATTACGCTCGGTTTCCTGGTGTCTAACAATGAGGCAGAGTACGAAGCCCTCCTTGTCGGACTGAGAAGTGCATTGAGAATGAAAACGTCGACTCTCATGGTGTTCAGCGACTCCAAATTGGTGGTCAATCAGGTCTCCGGGGAGAATGAAGCCAGGGATGAAAGAATGGCCAAGTATCAGGCGCTGGTGCACGTAGAGCTCAAGAAGTTCTCCGTCATAAGAATGGAACAAATCAACCGTGAAGAAAATAACACGGCTAATGAATTGGCCGGCCTCGCATCTACGTAAACAGCTTTCCCTAATCCCTTGATGATAGAATTCTTACCTCGGCCAAGCATTGAGGAGCCAGAAGTGTCTGAGGTACTCTGCACCAACTTGGGACCTTCCTGGATGGACCCCATCATCGCCTTCCTAAAGGATAGAATTCTACCAGAAGAAAAGAAGGCGGCCAACAAAATCCGGGCCAAGTCAGAGCGGTTTTGGCTCTCTCCGTCCGGAGCCTTGTATAAGAAGTCTTTTATTGGGCCGTATTTGAAGTGTGTCCACCCCGCCAAGATGGAAGCTTTCCTCTATGAGATCCATGAAGGCATCTGTGGAAGCCATACTGGGGGCAGGTTTTTGGCTTACCGAGCGATTTCTCAAGGTTACTGGTGGCCGTGCATGCAGGCGGACGCGCAGAAATACGTTCGCCGGTGTGAGAAGTGTCAGAAATTTGCTTACCAAATCCACCAACCGGCCAGAGAGTTGCTTCCCCTCACAAGTCCCTGGACGTTCGCACTCTGGGGGCTAGATATTGTTGGACCACTCCCAGCAACTTCGGGCAATCGCAAGTTCTTCATCGCCGCTACCGACTACTTTACCAAGTGGGTTGAGGCCGAGCCATTGGCAACCATAAAGGAAAAGGATGTGAAGAAGTTTGTTTGGCAAAACGTTATCACTCGCTTCGGCATACCAAAGGCCCTCATCTCGGATAATGGCACTCAATTCGATGGGAAACTCTTTTGCGGATTTTGCGAGGAGTTAAAGTTCGAGTTCTACAATTCAACACCAGCCTATCCCCAGTCAAATGGTCAAGCAGAGGCCTTAAACAAGACCATCCTAGACGGGCTGAAGAAGCGGCTTGAAAAAGCCAAAGGGAAGTGGGCCGAAGAACTCCCTAATGTGCTCTAGGCATACCGCACTACGCCAAGGTGATCGACCGGAGAGACACCATTTGCCTTGGCCTATGGCATGGAAGCCGTCATCCCGCTGGAAATTGGTATGCCAACCATCCGGTCTGAGAGTTTCCAGCCAGATTTGAACAATGAAACAGTGGCTTTGGAGCTTGACCTAGCCGAGGAAAGAAGGGAACGGGTTCTGATCCACATAGCAGCCTATCAGCAAGAACTTTCCAAGAAATACAACAAGACCGTGCATCCGAGGCTATTCAAGGTAGGGGACTGGGTCTTGAGGAAGGTGATGGGCAACACAATAGTCCCTGGCGAAGGAAAACTTGGTGCAAATTGGAAAGGACTATACAAGGTGACTGGCCTGGTAGGCAAAGAGGCATACCATCTGGAAGATTTAGATGGTAAAGCTATCCCCAGACTGTGGAACGCAGCCAACCTTAAGATCTTTTACTTTTGAAATGTAATCGTTTCTGTTACGTAGCTTTTTTAACTTTCAACTTTTTGGCATTTAATGTAAGGATAGCCCTATTTTTTGTAATGAAAGATAGCCCTCTTGTTGTTCTGTATTATATCTTTCCGTACAATGACATCGCAAGGATATTGGGCCACTAAAGATGCCAGGGGCAAGGAGACCAACCTGAACGGGGCCGACCTGATTGCCTCTCGCCGATATAGAAACAGACCGCGCAAACAGTAGGTGTATTGTCCAATGAAACAATTGGTGTATTGTCCAATTTGCATAAGGGCCAAGCTGATTTGTGCTCGCCGAATTGGGATGTTGGTGTCGTGCCCAACTTAAATGAAATATTGGTGTTTTGCCCAATGTACAGGTCGAGCTAATTTTGCTCGACCAAAATGACATGTTGGCGATTTGTCCAACTTCCTTTACGGCCGAGCTGATTTTTGCCCGCCCAAAAAGAAAACATGGCATGTTATCAGCCTCAGAATCGTCGAGGTGATTTCTGCTCAGCCAAAAGAAAATATTGGTGCTTTCCCCAATCTACAAGGTCCAGCTACAATTTACTCAGCCGAAAGAAGCATGGGCGTTTCATTATAAGGGCCGAGCTGATTTTTGCCCACCCAAAATGAAATGTTGGCGATTTGTCCAACATCCTTTTAGGGCTGAGCTGATTTTTTCTCGCCCAAATACAGGACTTGGCATGTTGTCAAAGCCAGAGAGGCCGAGGTGATTTTTGCTCGGCCAAAATGAAATGTTGGATGTTTTTCCCAACCTATAAAAACCGAGGTGTTTTTCCCAACCTATAAAGGCCGAGCTGATTTTTGCTCGCCCGACTCTAAACATTCGCGCTTTGCCCAATTTATGGCCGAGCTGATTTTGCTCAGCTGAATGAAAATGTCTAGGTTTATTCAAAAAATCCAAGAGCCAAGCTACCAGTTGCGGTTCATGAACATTTGAAGGAGGAAATTTTGCACGTTGCAACCGAACAGAAATAAATGATCAACGGGCAAAAAGTTCAAATTTTCATTGATAAACAGAATTGCATTACAAAGGTGGGGCCAAGCCCGGTTACATTCAAGAATGAAAAAAGAAACAAAAACAAAGCAGAAAATAGAAGGGGACACATCAATCTAACTCAAGGTCAACTGTTTGCTCGGTGACCTCAACCGTCTGCTCGGGCAAGCCCTCCTCGGCCTCATCGTCAGCGCCTTCCACCGTAACAACCTCCCGCTCGGCCACTTCATCTTCGGCCTTGTCAGAGGCTTCAGGAGAAGTTTGATCGGTAGGTTGCGCGGGTGCGTTCTTTTCCTCGGCCGCTTTCTTTGCCTCCTCCTCGGTTGCTTTCTTCGCCTCTTCGATGAGCCTCTTTTGTGCGGCGCTGGCGTAGGCTTGCATGTAAGGCGGTATAAAGGCAGTGGGCGGATTTTGGAACATCTCTGCATCCTGACCAAGGCCAATTTTCTCCACAGCAGCTTTCCAACCGCACTAGAAAAAGATGTCCTTCGTCGCCTGGACCTGCCGTTCGTAAGTTTTCTCGCCCTGCGCATACCCCCGGTCTTTGGCGTCGTCAACCGCCTTGTCATTCTCTTCCTTGTGGGCATCGCGAAGCTTACGTAGCTCGGCAAGGTAGCGAGCCTTCATCAACTTGACAGCCTACTGTTTGTCTTCTTCAACTAAGGCCAATTTCTGACTTAGGGTATCGCGCTCGGCCTCTGTCACCTCTTGCGCGGCCTTCAGCTTAGCCAGCTCGGCCGTCTTGGCCTTGTTATCAGAAATTGCATCCCGTAAACTCTGCCACTCGGCGATCATTCGTTCGTGGGCCAGATAGTTCTTCTGCGTCCTGAAAACAAATGAAGATGGTCAGAATTCAGAGAACCGAGCAATAACCGAGCAATAACTTGAACAAAAGCGACTGACAACTTACCAGCACTATGGATTTCGCCGCCGAGCGGAGCACCTTCAGGTCGGTCAACTCGTCATGTTTCTTCATGTCAGCGGGCAGGAGCAACCCCTTGGTCATGTTAAAACCGAGCGAGTAGTCCTTGTCCGCGTAAACAGAGTCTGCAGCAGAGACAGCACGGCCTTTGTACTTGAATTCTGGCAACCAGACCAGGGGGGCACTTGGGCTTTTGGATGGCCCGCTGATTGGTTGCTCGGTCTGGTCCCCTAGGTCAGTCGAAGCCTGCTCGGTGGAGTCCTCGTCCACCCAGTGTTGTCCGGCTAGATCTTTCCTCTGCCTCTTCTTTGACCGGCCAGCTGCCTGTTCGCTTGCCAACGCTAGCACGACCCCCTTTTCTGCTGCAACTGGAGTGGAGGAAGTCCCCCCAGATGCTTCGGGTGGCTGTGAGTCGCTCAGCTCACTGGTGATCATTGATTTGATTGCCCAGATTTTTGCCATTTCTTGCTCAGCGGTGAGAGGGACAAGTTTGATCGGCGGAAGATTTGGATCTGGTTCAGGGGAGGGCGCACGAAGAAAGTCGGTGACCCGGCTTTTGCGCGGCGCTTTGTAGTGGTAGGTCGGTTCGAAGCCGAGCAGTTTTGGAGACTCCCTTTCCTCGGCCGGATGACGCAGCAAGACTCTGATGGCCTCTTGATTAGCTCGGGAGTAGTCTTTGGCCAAGATCTTGTAATCTGCAAAAAGAAGACAAATGTTAGATCTTCAAGCAGAAAGCCAACGCAAAAAGAGGATAATGCAGTTTGCTGAGCCACTCACCAGCACTGCCAAAGTCTTTCCTAATGTACCAGCCCGGTATAGGAGCCTCGGTGTCCTCATATCGACCGGACACCCACAGGAAATCATCGTCATTTGTTTCCTTATTCGGGTTACCCTCAATGAGTTTTGCTTGGCCCTTCTTTACCTTCAGGTACCAGCAAAACCCACCTTTATTCTTGCTAAGACTGTATTGATGAAATATCTCGGTAAGACCAAGATTGAGACCGAGCCTCCTATTTAGCTCGGCCACGCCGTTTATTATCTTGTATGTGTTGTTTGAGACTTGGGTCGGACAAAGCCTTGTCTGCCTCAAAAATTCGCAGATCAAGGGTTGGACCGGGAAGCGAAGTCCTCCTTCGACTATGGACACGACTGTGAAGGGGCACTTATCTAGCTCTCCCCATGGGGTGTCCCCCTTCTTGGCCAGCTCAAGATGAACATCATCTGGAATGTTGTACTCTCTTCGAAACTCGGCTAGTGCGCCAAGAGAGCTCACCATGAACCGGTACTTCCCCATCTATCTCGGTTTTATTTATTGAGTGATTTAGTGTATCTCAGTGGAAAATTTTGTGTGTTTGCTCGGACGTTGAGCTTCACCAGTGGTAATGCTGAAGGGGCCTGGTCGGTCCTAGTTTGTTCTGCATTATTAAAAAATAATTCCAAGGGTTAGCACGCCATAAATTGTACGGCTTCTATTTGGAACTCCTAGCTCGATCAAAATTCTCTACTATATTTGGTCGGTCTAACCCCTACGTCGGCTTTGCTATTTGGCCGGTTTGGCCCCTAGTTCGGATCAGGCTTTCAGCTCGGTCATGGCCTTAGCGAGAAGCCACTAATAAGTTTCTGCTCGGCTATGTCCTATTTGTGGATCTAAATGAGGATTTAGCTCGATTTTACCTAGTGTTCGTTCTGTTCATCCCAAAAACAGGGTTCATTCATTCAAGCTAAGGAGAAATAGGGGCACGAAGGCCCCGTCCATTCTGTCAGTTTCAATCTTCCCTAGTGTGTACAAGTTCTACGCAAAAAGGGGAGCACCAATGGTCCCCAACAAAGAACACGAAGAACAGAAGCACAAAAACGAAGAACTCGAAGAACTCGAGCACAAAAAAATAATAATAAATACGGCTCCATCGTTGCGAGGGAGTGGTACGCAGAGCTCCTGGAGGCTGTTCGGGATTGGGTTGACCAGGCAGGGTTCGGACCCTTCTGCACAGGGATATCTCACTATCTTGCTAGTAGGACATTGATGAGCGCCCTTTTAGAGAGATGGTGGAACACCACCAACTCTTTCCATTTCTCGGCTGCCGGGGACATGACTATGACCCCGTTCGACTTTGCTGTGCTGACAGGCCTTGATGTGGGAGACTGGGTGATCCCTTATGATGAGGACATGGGCGAGTGGGAGGCCGCCTGGATCTATCTATTGGGAGCTCGCCCACCGGTTGACAGATCCTCAGGCAAAGTCCAGTATACTTGGTTTTCTTCACATTTCAAGAGGGTGGAGATGGAGCCCGAGACTTCTGAGGAGGTAGCACAGTATACTCGAGGGTTCTTGATGTTCCTCCTCGGGAGCACCCTGTTCTCCGATAGGGGGAACAACGTTGGGTTATATTTGCTGAGTGCCCTGGTGGACCTATCGCGGGTTAGTCAGTATGACTGGGGTGGCGCCGGCTTGGCTACCCTCTATTGCTACATGAGCGCGACCTCCCGTGGACGAGGGAACATAGTCGGCGGCTATTGGAGAGCCTGGGAGGTACTTTCTGTCCCCTTGATTTACATTTCTGCTTTTCATTATCTGTACATTGCACGTAATGCACACTTTACATTCTGCACTTTGCATTCCGCTCTCAGCATTCCGCATTCTCTGTACATTCTGTATTCACATTCTGCACTCAGCATTCTATATACTGATGGACATTGCCCTATTTTCCACAGCTATGGGTTTTTGCGTATTTCCCGACGCTAGCCCCTGAGCATGAGGTGGAGGTGCCTCTCACGATCCCCTACTCGCTCATATTTGAGGGTTAGTACCGACCGAGAGCTCGAGAGACTCTCCCCTATCTGCAGCAGTTTTTCGACACAGTGCGGCCGACAGAGGTAATTCAGAACTCTCAGTTCTTCATGTTTTCATCTTTGACTTATCTTGCAGATTTATGATTTCTATCGGCTTATGCATTGGTTATCCGCAGATCACAAGGTAGCCTTGGGTGTCCTTGAGGGGAGATACTCGATTCCAGTTTGCTAGGGCATGGGCCTCTTCTCGGTACCGGATCCTGTTTGAGGGGCCTGCTGGTAGGGCTTGGTTTTTGGGAGACCGCTTTCTGCGCCAGACTATGGGCTTCCCCGAGCAGAGCGTCCCCTCAGCACCTCCGGACGATATGCGGTCTGCTGATAGGCTCACTCCCCAGGGTGTCACTAGCGCCATGTTGGGCACTGATGTATTGCTACATGTGGAGGCGGGGGAGTACGCGACCTACCGTCATACATACTTGATGCCTCCATTGACAGGTGTCCGTACTCCCACGAGGAGGTCTGCTGGCATGCCATCCTCGAGCCGGGCTTGGGCTGCAGATATTCCTTCTACCAGCAGGGCCGGCACATCGCGAGGCGGGGTTGGATTGGTTCCTCCAATTCCTCCAACTTATCATCATACCGGATGGCCAGATATCCCGACCGAGTTGACGGGTTGGCGATATGGGACTTCCTACCCTATTACGATAGAGCCTCCGATGCCTGATCATTGATATGTCAGAGACCCTGACTCGCCACCAGTATGCTTTACAGCTTTGATTTATTACTCAGATACTTGGACATTCATTCATTTACTGATAACTTGCACTTATATCTGCAGCCCCCTATCGAGTATATGGATGAGATGCTCGGGTTGGTGGCCTCACACGAGGGCATGGTCCTGCGGAGAGAGGCGCAGTTATCCATCATCGGTGTCCAGGTACTCTTTAGCTTTCTTGTCTTATCATACTTCTGATGACATGCTGATCTTGAACATCTCACTGCATTAATTGACTGTATATGTAGAACACATCTGACACACACCACATTTATGTACTGTATCTACATACACCCACTCCATGTAGTTTGCTTGCATCTACATTTGATATACATATTTTGGTTGATGTATTCAAATTGCACTCTTTATTTTCAGATGCCTCCGGTATATACTCAGCCACAGGCTGGGTCATCTAGGCCTTCCCGAGGAGCTGGGCCATCTAGGCCTTCTCGAGGAGTTGGGAGAGGGGTGTCGTCTCGTAGACGAGGTGGACGCAAAGCACCTGTCGTGGAGGAGTTTAGCGAGGAGGAGGAGCCTGCACATCTCCAGTCAGAGACATCTACTGACAGAGAGGGTGGTTCCGGTTCTGGTTCCGGTAGTGGAGAGGAGGCTGAGGAGGGTTCCGAGGATGGCAGCCCTGACTCAGATGATGATGATGGTGCAGAGGCTGTTCCACAGAAGAGAACGAAGAGGGCCTCTTATTCCTGCTCTTGAGAACATTGATGCAACTGTTCCCTACTTTATTTTCCTTTTTTTTACTAGTAGTTGTAGCACATTGTACATTATTAGGCAGTTTTATTTTCTGTAAAACTTGTACCCTTATTGTAAAATGTTGTAACAAAGGAAACATGATGGAATGAAACAGCTTTTGTTGAAAAAGTGTTGTATTTTATGTTCTTAGCATCGCATCGTATCATTTTGCACTAAATGAGATTGAATGGGAATGTGCACTGAAAATTGCCAAGTCAGGTAATGAACCGACGCAACAAACTAAACAAATGACTTACTAAGAAACAACAAAACCTTAGCAAGTTTATAACTCGATAAGCAAGACACAACAACGCTGATTAAACAAAGAGTAACGACTCAATATACGAAACTCGACAGCTCGACAAACTTAACAACTCAATAAACAAAACAACTCGATGAACTTAACAACTCGACTATCGAAATAACAACTCGATAAGCAAAACAACAACTCGATAAGAAAGACTTAACAACAACTCGATAAATAAAATGCATTTTGGACGATCTGGGTGACGGAACGCATCCGAAACAGAGGAAAACTTGCACCTTCAGCACTCCCGATGCATGAAAATGTTAGGAACTTTCTTCTAGAAGATAGAACAAGACCAAAGCCCCACTTTCCTGCATGGCCGACCACCTTTGGAAGCTGGCCGACCAGCTTTTTTATTAGAGACCAAGGGGGTGGTCGGCCTACCAGAAAAGGTGGTCGGCCGACCACCTAGCTTAGCAACCATCAGTTTTTTTGACACGTGCCCCCCGAACAGTGCCTTATCCTCTTTAAAAGTCCTAGCCCCGTGGCTCATTCATTTCACCTCAGTTTTGCACCAAAATGGAGGAGTTTCTCGTCGAAAATCTCACAGCTTGGATTGCTACTTTAGACGGCTCGAAAAAGTTGAACTTCCAGGGCTTCGGCTTGAATGTACTATTCACATTGAGCCGTACTCCGCTGCATCTTCCTTTTCTCTATGTCGCGGCGAGGTTTTTGGAAACCGGTAACGCATGTTTTTAGCTTCGGCGGGCAAGAGATGTGTCCAATCTTTGAAGATTTTCAAGCTTTGATGGAATCTGAACGCCATGAAGAGATTTTGCCTCAGTTTCGCTTTGGCCACGCCCAAGCTTTAGGGCGGATGTGTGGGCTCACCATGCATGACGCTCGGTCTCTGATCTGCAACGGGGAACTGGACATCCTCGGTTTGATTCATCGCTTTTATGATGTTGGTGACCGCGGCGACCATCATTGGCAAGGTTTTCGGCAACACTCCCTTTGCTTGTGCATGCTATCTCACTTTTTGCTTGCCCCGGGCTTTAGTGGATCTAGCATTCGTCTGATTGAAGTTGCTTAAGGCTTGAAGGAAGGAAAGAGCTGCATCGCCATGACATTGGCCGAGACACTGATGGGCTTGGATGCTTTCTATCGCCAGGAGACGACCAGATTTGCGGGGAGTTCACTACTGCTGCAGGTAATGTTTCCCACCCTTTCTCACATACATATTGCTCACATCACTCAGCCCTCAGGCTCGGTTTTTCTCACAAAACCCTCTTCTCACTTTTCTCTCATCGTACATCTCTCTATTCTTTATTCTCTCATTTTTCATCCCTTCCCAGGTATGGTTGATGGATAAATTGCAGGTTGTGGACTCTTGCCCAGCCTACTCAGCTCGTGGCTACTTTTTTTAACAACGTCTAGTCGATGCCTTTGATGAGAGATGGTGGTTCGACTGGATGTGCAATTTGTCTGCAGATCGCATTGCTTGGCGCTACCCTTGGCTCAACCTCCCGGCAATGAGCTACAGCATGTCCCGGCAGACCGGGATCTAGTTGATTGGTCTGAATCACTGTGTCTTCTATTTTCCGTTCCGGTTCCAGTGCCAGTTCGGTCATGATCAGACTTGCCCGCTAGAGGGGATAGAGTACCCGGCTACATTCCCGGTCCGAGGCGCACAGCTTGCCCGGTATGCCACGGCATGGAGGACTAGAGAGCTCCTGGCCCCTGCTCCCACTTTCAGTTGCACTTTGTCTGATGAATGCTTAGATTGGCTCAATGAAGAGGCACAGATTGGGCCCAGCTTGGTATCAGAGGCTTCGACCAGCGCTAGGAGGGGGCTCAGGGACACCTGACTTATCCATGCCTCGGATTTATTGCTTTATTAGTACTTTCCAGTTTTCTTTATGAATGTAATAAAAAGCAACTTCAATTTGTATGCAAGAGCAGGAGAACTCTGTATTGAAATCAATGAAATTGAAGGTTGTGGGTACTGAAAATTTTTCGCTTTGGTCCAAAAATGGTCTAAGTTGTAGAAAGATTAATTTGAACAAAGTCAACTTTTATTAAAACTTTTCAAAACCATTTTCGGTATGAATCAGAACTGGACATGCCTGAGATCTGTCACTGAGATGCACAACCTTGGATCCTAGCAACTGGAAAGTTGCCCATAGTCTGAATAGTACCGCGGCATTGCACAGCAACGGAAAGTTGTCCCTAGTCTGAAAAGCACTGCACTGGAGATCATAACCGAACTCTTGAATGCTGAATAGACAAAGATGGCGGAGATGATCAAATGGGCAAAGTTGATCGGGGAAAATTTTATGGCTGAACTTCAGGATGAAGTTGCCTACGTATCCCAAAAATGGGAATCAAGCCTTACGTAGTTCAGGCTCGGGTTCACTCGAGTATTTTCACTCTCCTTTTACGCTCTAACTTTTGCCAAGGCCGCCCTTTGCAGGTTTTCAACCTTGCGAGCTCAGTTTTTATAATTTCAAATTCTTTGTGCTCTAACTTTTGCCTAGGTCGCCCTTTCAGGTTTTCAGCCTAGCGAGCCTCTTAGGGGTAATATTTCTTCAACTTGTCCATATTGATCGGCTGTGAAAACTCTAGGCCATCTTGGTCCATCAGAACCACAGCTCCACCTGACCAGATAGCTTTAATGATGTAGAGACCAGTCCAATTGGGTCTGAACTTGCCCCTTGGGTCGTGGATGAGAGCTCGGTTGTCCTTGAGCACCAAATCTCCTTCCTTTAGATTCCTAGACTTAACTTTCTTGTTGAAAGCCCGGGCAATTCTGTGCTGATAACCTTGAACATGGTACAGTGCTTTCAGTCTTCTCTCATCAAAGAGCATGAGTTCCTCAAACCTGCTCTACTGCCAATCTGCTTCGACTATTTGACACTCAGCCAACACTCACAAAGACGGAACCTCAATCTCGATAGGTAGAACGGCCTCTGTCCCATAAACCAATGAATATGGAGTCGCCGCAGTAGAAGTTCTAATTGAAGTCCGGTAGCCCCACAGAGCAAACGACAACTTATCTGGCCAATCCCGGTAGGTTTCCATCATCTTCTGCAGTATGTGTTTGATGTTCTTGTTGGCGGCCTCAACCGCTCCATTGGTTTGCGGCCGGTATGTGGATGACTTATGAAAAGCCACGTTGTATTTCTCCAACAAATCAATCACTTCCTTCTTGAAGTGGAAACCGTTATCTGAAATAATCTCGTTTGGGACCCCATAACGACAGATGATGTTGTTTCTGATAAACTTTGCAACGTGCGAAGCCTTCAACAACGCATAAGATTGGGCCTCGACCCACTTTGTAAAATAATCTATCGCGACCAGGATGAACTCATGCCCATTCGACCCCTTCGGAGTGACAGCCCCGATCACATCGATTCCCCCAAACTGAAAATGGCCATGGTGAAGTCATATTGTACAGCTTCGATGGCGGGATGTTCATGCGGTTTGCATGGATCTGACATTTGTGGCATCGCCAAACAAAGCTGATACAATCCTCCTCCATGGTAGACCAATAGTAACCTTGTCTGAGGATCTTCCGTGCTAGCATTACTCCGTTCATATGCGCACCGCATTCCCCTCCATGGATGGCCTCCATTAGGCGCTTCGATTCTTCAGCATCGACACACAGTTTATGCATTCCCAGATGACCTCTCTTATATAATTTACCTCCGCAGATGATGAATTGAACGGCCATTCTTCTGATTGCCCTTTTATCCTTGGCATTTACCCCTGGCGGATATGCTTCCTTCTCCAAGAAATTCCAAATGTCGTAATACCAGGGGTTTTCGTCCTGAACCTCATCTATAGCAGCAATCGACTCGTAGGCTGGTGCAAATTTCTGGTCAATGATGACTGGACACATCCAGACTTCGAACGGGATGTCTATCATGGAAGATAGAGTTGCTAAAGAATCTGCGAACCTATTGTTCTCTTTTAGTAGATGAGCAAAGTTTAGCTTCTCAAACCGAGGAATTAACAAGTCCAAGGTCTGGTGATACATCATCATCTTTTCTTCTTTGACTTTCCAGTCTCCTTTTGCTTGAGACACAACAAGGTTCGAGTCCCCAATGACGTCCAAAACGTCTTGCCCCTAGTTCCAGGGCTGCTTCTAGACCGGCAATGCATGCCTCATATTCTGCTTCATTGTTCGAGACTTTGAACTGGAGTTTGAAGGCTAGAGGGATACAAGAATTGTCGGGTGCTATCATCAACACTCCTATCCCATACCCGTACTGGTTTGACGCTCTGTCAAAGTACATCATCCAAGTTTCATCGTCAATATGCAAAATGGCCTCATTTGGGAATAAGTACTCGACTGCTTCACCCCCTTCCACTGGATGATCGACTAAGAATTCTGCTACTTGCTCTTCCCTTGACTGACTTGCGCGTCACATATTTCAAATCGAATTCGGAGAGCAACAGCAACCAACGAGCTAGCCTACCCGTAAGTGCTGGTTTCTCGAAAAGATATTTGATGGGATCGAGTCGTGAAACCAACATTACGGAGTGAGCTAACAGGTAGTGTTGCAGCTTCCTGGTAGCCCATACCAAGGCTAAGCAAGCCTTCTCCAACGCTGTGTAGCAAGTCTCATACTCTAGCATCTTCTTACTCAGATAGTAGATGGCTCTCTCCACTTTGTCCTCTGATTCTTGCGTGAGCATATAGCCCATTGTGGTCTCAGTCATTGAAAGGTACAATATCAACGGTCTCCCCAGCTCTGGCGGTGACAACACGGGTGGGTTCTGTAAGTATTCTTTGATCTATTCAAAAGCATCTTGGCATCGGCCGCCCCACTGGAATTTTTTTCATTTCTTCAGGAGGCCAAAAAGTGGTTCACAAGTCAAGGTTAATTTTGAGATTAACCGTCTTATGAATTGCACTTTACCCAGAAAGCCTCGCACCTCCTTTTCAGTCCTTGGTGGTGGCATTTCTAAGATGGCCTTGATTTTGGAAGGGTCGACTTCGATACCTCTCTGTGTAATTAGAAACCCCAGCATTTTCCCTGCTGTAACACCAAACGTACACTTCTGAGGATTCAGCCGCAATCGGAATTCTCTGATCCTTTGAAAGAACTTTTGCAAGGCGGTGTAGTGGCCCTCTCTTTCTTTGGACTTGACAATCATGTCATCCACGTACACCTCAACCTCTTTGTGGATCATGTCATGCAATATCGTGGTCGCGGCCCGTTAATATGTAGCTCCAGCATTCTTCAACCCGAACGGCATCACTCTGTAGCAGTATGTCCCCGACGGGGTGGTGAAAGCAGTCTTTTCCCGGTCCTCGGGTGCCATCACTATCTGGTTGTAGCCTGAAAAGCCATCCATGAACGAAAGCAAAGCTTGCCCCGCTGTGAAGTCCACTAACTCATCAATATGCGGCAGGGGAAAGTCGTCCTTCGGACTAGCTCTGTTCAAATCCCTGAAATCCACGCATACTCGGATCCTGCCATCCTTCTTCGGCACCGGAACGATGTTAGCTAACCAAGTCGGGTATTTGGATACTAGCAGGAAGCCTGCGTCGATTTGCTTAGTGACCTCTTCCTTAATCTTGAGGGCCCAGTCCGGGCGAATCCTTCTGAGTTTTTGTTTGATGGGTCAGGCCTCAGGGTCAAGAGGGATCCGGTGCTATACAATCTCAGGATCGATCCCAGGCATGTCTTCGTAGGACCACGTGAAAACATCTTTGAAATCTTTTAATAAAGCGACTAAGCGCTCGCGTTCCTCTGAAGACAACGTGGACCCGATCTGGACCAACCGCGGGTCCTCCTCATTACCAATATTCACAGTAGTGATTTCATCCATTAAGGGTTTAACAAATCTTTCCTGCTCTTGTTCAATTAAGTGTTGCAAAACCGGAGGAATTTCTTCCTCGTCATTTTCATCAAAGTTTTGAAAGTCTGAGTTAATGCAATAAATCAAGGGTACAGAAAAGTACTCAGAAACCACAGTCACATCATTCTCATTAAGCACATCCAAATCGTCCGATTCTTCGGTTACAACAGACTCAAAAGAGAAAGAAAAAGACGACCTGGACAGGACTGTGGTATCCGGGTTATCACCCCTAGGAATACCAAACTCAGACTCAGTCGAGCTGGAACTTGATTCTGACTTAACAGATTCGGTGGAATCAGATTCCGGCTCACTACCTGACCCGGTGCTGCTTGACAAAAATCCCTCTTCATACTGTCAAATGAGAGAGGGTGCGATAGATGCATCCAAAATGTTTGCTGGTAGGCCCGCAGCTATTTCATTCCCGATCACGCATACCGAGAAGTTATCCCCCAAGCACTTTTGTTCGATCAGAGGATCTAAAAGTAGACATGCCAGCGCTACCCCCATTTCACTTTCGGTGTCCTCAGACTCCACTTTCTTACTCTGCTCAGCCTCAGCCAATGGGTCCGTCTGCTCTTCGGCAACATCATCCTCGGATAATTATAGGTCAAAGAAGATCTCAAAACCTGGCATGCGCTTCCTCTCTGCGTTCAGCCACGGCTCTGGGAAGCCACAAAACGAAAAGTCTTCCCCCTCCCGGACGAAGCGTCCGTTTAGGGTACCCTAGATGGGCCAGTGCATTAACTCAAAAGGCTTCCCCGCCTTCTTTGCTCTGGCTCTCCCAGCCATCTCCTTACCCTTCCTTATCCAATCCTCTTTGGTGGGCAGATAACCTAAGCCAAAGGTATGTGGGTTATGTGGCACTTCGGCCAACACTGCAACGCCCTTCTGGCCACTCTTTCCCAATCCCATCCTGGGGATGTGTTGAAGCTTGTTCATGAGGTATATTGATTGAGCACTGACATACACCCTCTCATTAATAGCCATGATGTTCTGCACAACCTGAGCCTCAGCTAAGGTAAAACCGGATAAGAACACATCCTCCATACTGTGCTCAATTTCCAGAACTGGCGTAGATACTTCTGGCGGTGGATGGATCGATGAATTCCCGAAAACAATGGCTACTCCCTTCCCATGGGGGTATTTCACCATCTGATGCAAAGTGGACGAGACTGCCTTCACCTGGTGCAACCATGGCCGCCCCAAGAGCAGATTGAAGGTCACAGGAACTTCTAATACGTGAAAGTCTATTTTATGCTGTCCCGGCCCAACCTTGGTCTGGATTTTCACTATCCCCATGACTTCTCGGCTTGTGTTGTCATATGCCCGAATCACCTGGGCTGTCGGCACAAAGTCTGCGGTCTTCAAACCGATGGCATATGCAGTTCTTGCCGGGCATACATTGATGGTGGACCCTGTGTCGACCAACACCACGGGTATCCACTTGTTTCTACACTCCACAGAAATGTAGAGTGGCTTGTTATGACTCGCACCCTCAGGTGGCAGCTCCTTATCGAAGAAGGTTAACATCGGGGTAGCTCCTCCCGGGAAAACTAAGCCCACTACCTGTTCGGGCGTGGTGTCTATAGAGAGCTTGGCCTTGTCCATTGCCGATAAGACAGCTTGTCGATGCACTCGCGATGCCATAAGCAGTCCCCAGATGGAGATGTCTGCATGTATCTTCTTTAACTGCTTCAGTACAAGCCTCTTCTTCGATTTTCTTCTCTTTCTGTCTCTCCGCCTCCTTATTTTTCCCAGACGCCTCTGGCTGATCTAGATGTGGAGGCTTGAAATACCGTCCACTTCTAGTCATATGGTCGACTTCGCCGATATACCAGGTATCATTCGGTTGATTGCTCCCCCAATCCTCATCCGTGTGGGCAAGACATAAATCATCGTCTTCCCACCACATTCCGTCGGCAGCCAACAGACACCTGTCCGGCTCCGGTACAATTACACTCGTAGTACTTTCCGTCCACATGCTCGTAGCATTCTCTATCCTTGTGCACACAACACTTTCAGTCCCCTCAGGGCCCTTAGCTTTCCTAATTCTCTCAAGATCCCGGAACTTTTCCTGTTCCAACTGCGTCAGTACAGCTGGCTGTTCAACACTTCCTGCATTCACAATGCCCAAGTCCTGAGTGAAATTCTTAGCACCCGGCGCTCTCCGGCGATATATTCTAATTTCCGGCCCTTCCGGCCACAATTGACATTCTCGCCCCTGCCGGGCCCTGTTTTGGTTGGAACTCTTCCACAACATCCGGTTGATCATCCAGCCACCCGGTAGCCTCTGCCGATTCCTCATAATCAAACCAGTTGACTGCCGCGTCCCCTAGATCCTGGTCATTGAAAAACTAGAGGTTGGCAAAGTCCTCTTCCACAGTCGTCAAATCATCTGTCCCCTGCTCAAATCCATCCCCTTGGATCACACACAGCTCTACCCTCTCTGGCAATTCTACACTTGGCTCAACCTGGCCTGCTGACAGAATGTAATCACTCGGATTGTAGGCTTCCCCAGCAAAACTCCCAGACTGCTCAAACCCTGACTCAACAATTCCATCCTCCTCTGAAATCTCCTCTGTTCTGCCTTCGACAGTCACCCCCATTGGCTCGGGTTGGGTTCTGGAGATGTCCAACATGCACAAGTCAGTGCAATCGAGAAGGAAAACCTCCGGCTTAGGTAGGTGGGAAGGAGTGATATAGATGCTAGGATCGTAAGACACGACCCCAGTCTGGATGAAGTTGATATGTTTGGGAGGTGGAGCTTGGTTGTGTGTAGGGAGAGGGTTTGTTGTGACATTGGGTTTCTCGGGAGGCAAAATCACCTACTTGTCAATGAGATCTTGAATCTCATGACACAATCTGTAACATTGGTCGGTGTCATGACCGTGTTGTTGGTGATTGTGACACCCCGTATTTTTGAAGTATTAATATTTAGTGAGTGGTATTGGTGATTTATTATAATAATTTAGTGGTGAGATTTTTAGATAAGAATCTAATTTTTAAATTATTTATTTGTATTTATCTTATCTCTTTTATATCTATTATATTGTTGTTTATTCTGATATAATAATACATAAACTTTTCCCTACCTTTTCCCTATCACGTGGAGAAGCAAGAGAAAAAAAAAAAAAAAAAACAAATAAACAAACAAAACCGTGGGCTGTTAACCCACAGTACCCCCAAACCCACCCTTCAATCCTTTCACCTTTTCATTTCTTTTAAATTTTTTAATCTTCTTTCATTGTTCCTTTTCTCTATAAATCAGCACAAAGTGAGGGGTTCCTCACATTCCCTTCTTCTTCCTCATTCATTTTCTTCATTCGGTTCTCCCCTTCTCATAAATTATATAGAGTAAAAATATTAAGTTTAGATATGGGAGTGTTTAGAGTAAAAATGAGTATTTTTTTTAGAGTTGTAGATTTTATTAAATCATACATACTTTATGTTTTAAAAGTTTAATAAAGCTATTTTTGGAGATCCATGGAGCAATTTCAGATTTATGGTGATGGAATTAATTATTTTGAGGTAAATTCGGGTTGTGTACAATATGTTCTATTTAAATCTCTTTGCAAAGAGTTCTCTTATTTTAAATTATCCTCAATTTGTAATCTACTTGATTATTGTGGTAAAAATCATTTGTTATCGAATCGTTAATATTCAGATAACAAATGAGAGTTTATATCAGAAACATATTCTTATCAGAAACAGAGTCTTATGCATAATCAGATTTCAAATCAGAAATAGAGTCAGATACATACTCATATTCATATTCGTATTCACATTCAGGTTTTGCATAAGATCATATGTGGTACACCCATTAGCTAACAGATCAGATAGGTCCAGAGACCACAGACAGAGTTGGTACCAACAACCATAAAAGTCCATATCTTGCGCGCAAGTAACCATGGTATTATTACCCCCAGGCAAGGGCCATAGGCCACGGTATTATCACCCCCGGGCAAGGGCCATATGCCACGGTATTGTCACCCCCCGGGCGAGGGCCATATGCCACGGTATTGTCACCCCCCGGGCGAGGGCCATATGCCACGGTATTGTCACCCCCCGGGCGAGGGCCATATGCCACGGTATTGTCACCCCCGGGCGAGGGCCATATGGACTAAGGGTGCCACAAATACTTTTCAGAAAAACTGGACATTCATTCATTCATTTCCAACATATCATAGCTTTTCCAAGAATCAATCATTTCGTATAATAGTATACTGAAAATACATAACATTGAACATAACTTTACGAAGTTATTACTCACAGTGGGCGTTGATACAGGTAGGTGAAGTCAAAGGGGTCAAACAGATTGCGGCACGTGACCTACATAACACATCACAGATACACACTTTGAAACATGCACTCTAATTGTACAAAATTTACATCAACGATTCTAAGTGTGTACTTAACCCCTTAACCTTAGTATGGAGCCTTAAACATGGCCTAGGAATGCCTAGGATGGAATGAAGGTGTAAAAATGCCTTAGAAAACATTTTCAGAAATTTTAGTGAAAACAGAGCCCCGCTCGAGCGCAGGTTTCCCCCGCTCGAGCGGAAAGGCCAAAAATGTTCCCCGCTCGAGCGCTACTTCTCACGCTCGAGCGGACTGTAAAATATACTGGATGCTTGATTTCCCCGCTCGAGCGTGCATCACTCCGTTCGAGCGGACTGTAAAACAGGTCAAAGTACTGGGAGCTCAATTTCCCCCGCTCGAGCGCTAATTCCCCCGCTCGAGCGGACGACTAAAATCTGGAAATTCCAGATTCGAGTCCCAAGCTCAAAATCAAGTTTTGACACACCAAATTCGATCCTCTTGGGCCCATTTTCTGGAAAACATAAGTAAACTCATAAAACAACATGCTACAAAAGTCAATTTGAGAAATTAAGGCCCAAGGGTGTTTCAATTAACCTCATTTTCAAACCCAATTTACATGAATATGCATGAACATGCTACCAAGTGACATGCATGAGTTTAAATCAAATCAAAGCTTCCAATACATGCTCAAAAGAGTCTATTATTCTAAAAACATGGTGAATTCATGGCTCATGGTGGAAATATGAACATGCATGTGAGGAATCATGGACTATAACCTCAAAACTACCAAATGCATACATGCATGCAACGATTAAGCCTTAATACAACCTTACAAGCCATAATTTGGCTCTAGACTTCAACTTAGCTCTAAACCATGCAAGAATTAACATAAATGCACAATCAAGGAGGTGGATTCCTACCTTAAGTCTTGAATTAGAGATATGGAAGCTCAAATATGCAACCACTCTTCCAAATCTCCTAGGCTCCAAGCAATTCTCAAGAAGAAACTCAATCTCTCTCTCTCTCTCACTCTCTTGGTCGGCTAAAGCCCTCCAAATGGGCTAAGGAAATGTTGCATGAGTGTAATAAACTAATCCCACAAGTGTTTGGATAAAGCCCACTCACAATGGCAAAGGTGTAAATAAGGCAACTTATGTGTTTAGCTTATTTTAATCTAATTTAGTCATTCCAAATCGCATTTCAGATAATTATACTATAAAATCACGTACATTATGGTGATCATAAAACACTAATCAATTTCGGAATCGGGCGCCGATAAGGCTTCTAATTTGCAGCCTAAAGTTTTTAAACACGAACAGATATTTCGACACCGAACAGATAGAAACACATAATTCATACAATGCACATGCAAATTAATTCCAGATTTCCCCTTAATTATTATTAGGCATAATTAAGCCCCAATTAGCGTTAATCAGGGTCGGGGTTATTACAGAAGGGCGAGGAGGAATGGTGGTGACCATGCTTACTTCTGAAGCTCTTGCAGTCGCAGCGCCACTCGGGCCTGTATTGTTGTTACGGTTGAAAGTTCTCCTGGGCTGCTCTCTATCTTGGTCAATCGGACCCTGTTTCATTGCATCTTCAATTTGTACCCCCATCTCATGCAAAATCTGAAAAGGTAGGGAAGGGGGAGCACAATCATTTTTTGCATCAGTTTTGGCTGGAGATTGCGCACAATCATCCGAATCTGAGTCCTTATTACTGGGCCTTAGGGTCATCATTGAGGCCTTTGCCCTCCACCAGGTCATGAAATCCGAGAAGCTCTCTTTAGGCTCTTTGCCTTGTTGTTTCAAGATCATGGGTTGTAATCTCGATTTGAGTGTTGTAAGAGTATTGCGCAATGAAGGCCTCGGCTATCTCATCCCAACTCCGCTTGACATCGTCTTCTAACTTCGCGTACCAGATAGCGGCCATACCCGACAGGGTCCGGCTGAATAATGAAAGCTTCTGCGGTCTGGTGAGGCCCATCGGCCGTAGTATATCTGAGAACAACCGGAGGTGGACCATGGGATCCCCAGATCCGTCGAAGCGATCGATTTGCGGCATTTTGAACCTATCTAGCAGCGTCACAGCCACGTCGGTATATCCGTCCTCGATATCCGGGATAGCCTTTACCCCTTAGGATTTCTTGAACAACTTCTCGAGCTTGCTCAACTTCAGTGCTGTAGGGTCTACTTCGAACTCGAAGGAAGAGTCCAGGTGGTTGATGGGTGTATGTGCCTTGGATAATTGAGGTGGAAGCGGGGGCGGAGCCGGCCCCGTTGGGATGTCTGTGTCCTCTTGAACATTCTGGACATTTGGAACGATGTTCTGGGCATTCGGTGTTTCCTCGGGTAACTGGACCCTTGGTGGGGGAGGAGCCGGATGTGAGGTTGATACTCCGGCTTGCTGCTGTAGCCGGGTAATTAGCTCCGCCTGCTGGGTCATGATTGTGGCCTGCTGTTTGGAGAATTCTGCTTGGCGGGCAGCGTCTTCCTGCATCTGCTTCATGCTTTCTTGAAGCTGTCGCATCATTTCTTCTATCCCGGCCATATTCTGCTGATCTTGCTGACTGACTGGTATGTGTATCTCTATGGCAGAAACTAAGACCTCAGCCTGACTGTTCACTGCTAGGGTAGACCACTGCTCTGGTAACCTCTGTTCAGACGCACTGCGCTTTCTCGGCCTCCGTCTGACAACCGGGGGTAGAGAATGAAACACTGGTTGTCCGTCAACCAGATCCTCAGATCGATTGAGTCGGCGACCTCTTGTCTAGAGTGCTTGGGGAATATCTACTTGGTTTGAAGCAATTGTGCTAAAACTACCCTAGCAAAAAGATAAATAAAGCAATAAGGAAATAAATAACCAGATAAACGGACAGCATAACAGCTTAAAATAAACACACAACACACAGTTGGGCATAACAACACACAGTCGATAAGCTGAATACACACTGTCCTCAAACACTGATCATTATCCCCGAATCACTACCCCCGAAAACTAAACCTGATACCCGCAGATAACTGATTCCCAAAATAACTGAACTGGTGCCCGCAGGCCTGATGCCCAAACTCGCAAACTGATACATGTATTCCTGTAGAGACGTACTCTAAAAGCACATAACAGATAAGTGAGAGCCAAACACCCCTATGTTGGGGTAGGGTTTCCCTGTCCTATTTTGTCAGGAGCTATGGTTTCACTATGCACACAGCGGTTTTAAACAACCTATATCGGGTAAGCAACCTGTCCTAGCTTTGGAATGGTCACTACGGATTCCGAATATGTACTAGGTCGAATGGTCAAAAGGGTGCCCCGGCAAAACCGGGGTTTGTGTTTCCATACTGGCAGAGCCCGTAACCGGTAAGCCTTATGGTACGCAGCCTCTGGCAAACCGCTCAGGAATAGCAGATGGCAAACACGGTGTCCTAGGCACACCAATGCAAATGTAATGCAAAGAAACACATAAGTGTAATCAAAAAAAGATATCATGAGTTCGAGTCAAGCTCTCTAACACTCCCCAGCAGAGTCGCCAGAAACTGTAGACGCGCCCTTGGGCCTCACTACAGTTCGGACTCAATTGGTGTCACGGTCCTGTATCTAATCTCGTGGAGTGCAATGCAAGACCGATGAATTATCAAAGAGTCCAAATCCGGCAAATCGTTTTTGAAAACAGATTTTTTTGAAAGAAGTGCCAAACATGGACTGCTTTGCCAGATACAGAGTCGCCACCTAAATATTTTATTTTGGAAAATTTAGGAAACCCTGACTTGTTGCCCAAGGCCACGTGTCCGTCATCACCAAAGTTGCCTCGGCTCGGAAACTTGGGTACGATTGGGGAAGGTCACTTCGTAAGCACCCCCGCTCGCCCGATCAAAGATCGGCCTTTACTAACCATGATATCTAGTTTTGAAAACATTATGCGTTCTTATTCCGGTTATTAGCCTAGATTTACTATGTGATGCGTACAACATACAAGTATAGACTGGGTCGCCTGAATTGGAACAAAACATCTCATGTTCATTTTGAAAAGCGGTTTGAAAGTGCTACTCGCAAGTAGGCTAAGACATGGATTTGCCACCCTCAGGTGGCCTTAAGAAAACATGATTTTGCCACTTTCAAGTGGGCTTAAAACTCGCAGTCGATGAATTGTTCAAATCCAAATAACCCAACCTTCACCCACAGGCATTCAGGTAGATATATCACATAAGCAGTTAGCCTCATGGTAAGCATGCTATCACGGCAGTCACTCACACACATGCAAGGATGCTAAAGCATAAACACTTGTCGAGTACTCCAAGCCAAAACAGAAGCTATGTTAGAAATCAATGCATGATCCTAACTATACAGAAATGCCTAATGCAACACATGCAAAAAATGCAACTATAATAGGCTCGATTATTCTAAGAGTGGCATATGAGATGCTACAGCTAACACGTATTCAACTTAGAATTGAAATACGATGCAGTTAGTATGATGCGCCGAGCTCGGTGCATGCAAGACAGATGAATGAATGCAAACATGCGAGCCTAAGTATGCTAATTGAAACGTGCCCTAATCTAACCATCATAAGCTGGTAAATAAAAGGGAGAAAGACGTGGGGTTGGAAGACATACATCACACACACGCACACTTATTACAATTGTGCCCTCACTCAGAGGGTCCGAAAGAATAATACAGTCTGAATAAATAATTACAGTCCGAATAAGTACAAAACCCTAATTAATTAACAAATTAACTAGGAAAACAAGTAAACTAATATGCAAATCCATGGACCGCCTCAGCTCTGTTCCGAATGATGAATAATGCATGCTTGAGTTGCCTGGTGCGAAAATCCATTGCGATGCCCCGATTCGCCTCTGTTTGCAATTAATGCCGGAATGCTGTGCAAAGCTCTAGAAGGCTGCTGATTTCTGATTTGCTGCAACAGAGAGCAAGAAAGGGGCACGGCAAAGTATTTTCACATATGTATGCACATCTCGATCCTCGTGCCACCAATCACGCATCCCGATGCATGATGGCCGAGGAGTCGAATTGCACGACTCAATATGAAATGAATGCACATGAAAACACAACAAGGCCTAGACTCCATCATGGGTAATCCGGAGTGTCGGCGACTGGGAATTGAGACACGTTTCGTCACTTCGGGTACGAAACATCCCTCGTTTCCCGTATTTGGGCTAACTCCTATCCCAAACACAATGCAATGAGATGGCATACACAATGCGACTAACATGCAACCTAGCATACGCAATGCTTATGGACTAAAATGGCATACACAATGCACGTGACACAATATGGCATGTACAATGCACTAACATGCAACCTAGCATACGCAATGCTATGGACTAAAATGGCATACACAATGCACGATGGATTTACACCAATATGAGTGGACCTCAGCCACACTCACATCAGTGGCCAAGAGGTGAAAATGAGGCAACCGAAACACATGCAAACATGCACGATGCAAGGTACCGATCCTAAGGCATCAAATGCCACTCTACCAAAGCATGGCAAGGGATGAAAGATGGCATACAAACATGCAATTTCCAACTCTGAAATGAGATCCCCAATGGTCCCGAATCATGGAAATATGTCACTCAATGCATGAAATAGGCCCCGAAACTCAAAACTAGGAAAATGCATTGAACCACAAGTATGCAAAGCAAGCATTATTTGACCATGAGGCATGAAAATAGAGCCAAGGAAGTCCTAAACATGCACCAAATCAGTTCTAAGCATGGCCAAAAAGTGCTAACATGACGGGCTAAAACAACATGCGATATAGGCTAGTAAACATGGTTTACATGGCATGTATATGAAGCACAGGAGAGGTCACCAAACCAGCCACAAATAGGAATATGGTATGCTAAAATATGCCAAAATAACCACTGAAATGTATCCAATGCATGCAAAAATGATGGGCTCTTTTGGAGGGCCATGAGGTGGATTACTCAACACATACAAGATAGACACTTAGCATGGCAAAACCAACTCTGGAAATCAGTTATGACAGTCCTAAAACTCACCAAAAAGGCCCTGAAATTGGTCAACAAAGCATGCAATGAAAGGTCCCCTTGAAAGGCCTTGAGGAGGGTTGCTCCACACATGCATGAGGGACATAAAATATGGCCAAAGGGGGTCCGGATAGAGTCAAGGAAGACCTTAAAACTCACCAAATAGGGCCTGAAATATGACTTCACAACATGCAAAATGGGGGTCCTTTGGAAGGCCAATGAAGCTAGTAAAGAAAATGAGGGGTGAGAGGGTCACCTCTCTATGATTTTGAAGCTCAAAGACACATCTAAGCCACTAAAAATCCACTGGATTTCAGTGGCTAGAAGGCCAAATCAAGGCCAATGCAAGTGCTCAAATGCATAGCTCAAAAGATGAGGCAAACAAGCATACAAGGAAGTGGATGACCTCAAACAGAAAAATGCCCTTAATCAAACATCAAGAGGGGCTCAAAATAAGACTTTTTTCAGTTTATAAAAAATCTCGAAAATGCTCACAAGTGAGGCTAAGATATTATGCAAAATAAGCCCTAAAAGAGAGATGAAGCATACAAGGAGGTAGGTGACCTCAAAAAGAAAAGTGTCCTTAATCAAACTTCAAGAGGAGCTCAAAATAAGACACTTTATAGTTTATGACAAAACCCAGAAATGCTTGCAAATAGGGCTATGTAATGAAGCAAACTAATGCAAAAATGGGGGAAATGAGGACTTACCCTTGTAGCACAGCAATGCAGCAAGCTCTGGACCAAGAAGGTGTGTCTTCAACCTCTGAAAAATAGCTCCAAGGTGCTGGAATGGATGGTGGAGGTGATAGGCTATGAGGTGTGGTGTAATGACCAAGAACAAAGGGGTATTTGAGCTTGGATGAGAGATATAGAAGATGGAGTGTATATCTCTTGGCTCGTTTTTCTAACCCTTGCAAATGGAGATGGAGTGTTGGTTTTATAGAGAAAGAGAGATAAGGCTTCTTGGAGAAGCCTCAAGAGGGGGTCCAAGCTTCTCAAAGAAGCTTAACCCAAAAGGGTCAAGCTTCTTGAGGAAGCTAGACCAAAAGGGTCAAGCTTCCTCAAGAAGCTTGACAAAAAAGTCAAGCTTCCCTAAGAAGCTAAGCAAGAGGGTCAAAACCAACTTAAAAAGACCAACAAAAGGCTCAAAATCTCGGACAGTGGGTCAAATGCTTCACAGTTGGCACAGTTGTAAAGCACTTGGGAAGGCCAAAAAGCAGAAGGTAGGCCGACTAGTTCAAGTGGTCGGCCGACCACTTGCCCTGGTCAGCCGACTAGGGTTCAAAAGGGTCAAGGTGAATTTCTAGTCAACCATACCAGAAAGGTGGCCTCCCAGATGAGTAGAATACAGCTGTATGGTGAAAAACCAGAAAAAGTGACCCAGGAGAAGGAAAAACCAGCTTTTTAGCAAGGTTCAAAAGGGTCAAGAAGAAATACTGGTGGCCTCCCAGATGAGCACAACACAATGGTGGTGTGAAAAACCAGAAATTGTGGCTCAAAAGTGAGAAAAACCAGCTTTCTGTCAAGAAAACCGGCTGGAGGAGAGAGAAAATGGTTTTTGAAAGAATTGCTGGTCTCCCACCATCCTACCACCTTCCTAGCAATAAAAATAGGGTCCATGCCAAAAATGAACCCTAACCGATGCAAAACAAGGGTTCGAGGGCCAAAATGCGCGGCCCGGGGCCCCGAAAACAGGCTGTTAGGCACCGGAGGTGGCGTACAACCACGAAGGTGGCCTCCCGGGCGACAGTGTCCCTCTAGGGAGAGGAAACAAGGTGTGTGCCAAAAACTGGAGCAAACGAAGGTAGTTAAGCGGTCCCGAACCGAGGCACACAACCGACGGTTCCGAAAACCGGAAACTGGGCTCCAAACGGGAAAAATGGCCTATGACCACGAAACGTAGCTTACGGCCACTGAGAGATGGTCTACGAGACCTCTCCCTCCCTTGGGGAAGAGAAAACAGAGAAAACAGGACCTGGTTCGCAAACCGAGGCAAAACACAAAAGAGCCCCAAAGTCCGAAGGCAAGACTCGCAGCCGAGACTCTGAAACCTCAGAACGAGCACAATATGCAACATCACCGAGCGCTCAATTGGTGACGTCTGAGTCTTAAGGTCGGTTAAAAATGGGGTGTCTACAGAACTCCTCAACTTTTTGTCAATTGGAGAGGGAAACATTGTACCAAACTGCAGTTGGCATTGCTAGAGGGTTAGAGTACTTACACCGTAGTTGCAACATGCGAATTTTGCATTTTGACATAAAACCTCATAATGTTCTTTTGGATGAGGACTTCTGCCCAAAGATCTCTGATTTCGGCCTTGCTAAATTGTGCCCACAGAAAGAGAGTATTATCTCACTCTTAGGTACCAGAGGGACGGCTGGGTATATTGCCCCCGAAGTATTTTGCAGAAGTTTTGGGGGGGTTTCACACAAGTCAGATGTCTATAGCTATGGAATGATGATTCTAGAAATGGTTGGAGGAAGAAAGAATATCAATGATGGAGTTGATCAGACTACTGAATTATGCTTTCCACATTGGAAATACAAGCGTCTTGAGCTAGATGAAGAACTCAGACTACAAGGCAATGTGAATGAAAAAACAAATGAAAGTGTAAGGAAGATGATTATAGTTGGCCTGTGGTGCATACAAATTGATCCGTCACACCGGCCAGCAATGAGTAAAGTGGTGGAGATACTAGAAGGGAGCCTAGAGTCCTTGCAAATACCACCTAAGCCTTTCTTGTCTTCTCCCTCAAGATCACCAGCAGAGTCTTCAACTACACACTTCATAATAGTGTGTGATTGAGTGAGAATCAGGTAAAGTGTATCATTTATGTGCTTTTCTGCATACATCACTCAAAATTCATTGAATTTGTAATGTTTGAACAAGAGATTATGATCAGCTTTCATCTGCATCTAGTCTTTATTTCATAAGTGCTCGAGTGCTGAGTCACATGATACAACTATTATATTATGTTGAACTTTAATTGTATTATAGAGGCCTAAAGTAGTAGTTACAAGTTCTTTATAATTAAGATTTTCTGAAGGGCTTAAAAGCAAGGCTGGAGCTAGCTACATTCAATAAGATTGAAAAAGGAATGGTATCTCTTTATCTTATTTGGCATAAAGAGAAGTTTTCTTAAATCAAGGTTTAAGATGTAGTATAATAAAAATTACATTTACAAGCAAAGATTCTAATGTATCAAGAACCTCCTCTGCAAATAAGACAAATCTGTTTCAAAGTAGAATGTAGTAAAAACAATTTAATATAGAAGTGTAATATATTTTGTCAATTTATTTGCTTCACATCAAGGCATTCAAATTGGGGGATAAGGCCACCCAAGGAGATTAAAACAGAGTACACCTTGTTTGTATAGCTAAATGAAGAGGTCAACAACATTTTCCTTTTATTGCAGATTCAGCTTGATCACTCAATTGACACCAATTTGATGAATTTTAATAAACAGTTTACCAACTAATGTTGTGTTTGAATTATGGATTTAAATAGAATTTAAAAGACAAAGTGAAAAAGTCGAAATCATGATCCAAAAAACAGTCTAAAAGTCTTATTTCTTCTTTGGATGGATGAGAACTGCACGTGGCACGCTAAGGACCATTTCCTCACAGTAATAGGGGAAATGGGGTGGCTCCTGCTGTGTGTCAAGTGTGGGCTTTTCTGGGTGTATTTTTGATCATCCAAATTATTCATATTGCACGGTTCATTAAATAGATTATTTATGAAAAAAAAAATTTAAGTCAATCGGACATTTGTAGCATAATCATGTCTTACTTTTTATATATATAAAAAAAAAGTTTATTATTAAAATTAGATTTTTGTTCATTTCTTAAAAACCAAATATGATCTTATCATATGATTACAAATGTCTGATTAACTTGATTTTTTCATAGATAATTTTTTTGATAGATTTTACAATATGAATAATTTGAATTTTCAAAATAAGCCTGTGAGAAGATCCCACCAGGCAGCACAACAGATTGCAGCAACCCCTTTTTATTTATTTATAGTCAATAAATATCCATTTATTGTTTGGTTAGTATGAAATTGTCCTATCACATTATCCCATTTCTTCCATTAATTTGAGCATTCATAAATTGTGACTCAGAAATCCCCATTTATTTGATTTTAGGAGTTCCGTCGAAAATCCTAAATTGATGGAATATTCGATCTTTTCTACCGAGATTCATCTTTATCCCACTTCTTTGTCTTCCAAGAAAATTAGATCATTAAAAAACGGAGTTTAGAACTTAACTTCTTTCTTTTTCCATTTCACTTCTATTTTTTATTTGGGTTTGTGACTAATGGAAGTGGAACGGTGGTCAGATGATACTTTATCAGAATTAGATGATGATACAAAGAAGGCGTAGGGTAGGTTATAGAAAAGAACGGAACAGAATAATAAAAAAAAGAATTCTTGGTTGGATTAGGAATCCACTTTTGGATTTGGTATGGATAAAAGATCTTCCTAGGGTATACTATTCAATTCTCGACGATGAATAACATAATCACAACTTATGATATCTTAAGTAGGAGAATTCTATCATACACACCCTATACTATATACACCTTTAATTATGTCATTTTTTTTTTTTTAAATTATGACATTATTTTGAAATCTTTGCTTATGCCTCACTTGTGTTTGGTTATAACTCTTATTTTTATTTTAGTTACGGCTTAAAACGTATAAAATTATACCATTTCCTTCTATACTTATAAAGTACATAGGTGTACCATAGTCATTCCCTTTAAAGTACATGTAATGTAAGAGTGGAATGCATCTAGTTTCAACAAACAATGGTGGTGTGTTTGGCCAGAACCTCTACATCCTTTTATTATATGATTGTAATAAATAGTTGATTAAAGATTGCGAAACAACCATGTTAATATATATTTATTTCAAATTCAAAAATAATTATAAACTGTTAATTCTGAATTTTAATAAAATGTTGCAACCTTATATATTATAATGGAGAGGATATAACTCTTCCCTGGCATTTCATTGAAAAGTTAGGAATTAAATTATATTTTTCCTTTTACGTGTGGGTCTTAATTCTAATTAAGCAAAATAATAATAAAGAAATGTTTATATTTTGAAGTAATTAAACTTAGTAACCTTACACCTTCAGCAAAATCTCATTTGACCTTCTCCAGTTCTTCACATTCGCGAACGTCCAATGCTTTCAAGTTGGATAGTTGTCCATTGTTCGGATATTTTAATAAGAACAAATAATTTTTAATACCTTTGTTATATTTTAATTGTTTAACATCATTGCAACAATAAATCTCTTATTTAAGTGTCTTTTAATTCCAAAACTGTTTTAACATTTATTTATTATTATGGGCTTTGATTGCTAGCAGTTTGAGTGTTATGATATTTGTACGAGCATGAAATAATTTTTTCATGTAATCCTGTTGATCAAATTTGAACTCCTCCAAACGTTGTCGCTTTATTACCTTAAAAACACAAATGTGAACTAGCCGGCTGGTGTGTGTCGAAAATCTCTTCGATGCCTAAGTCAGCAAAATAGACAATAGACACAAAAACTTTGTGTATTTGAGAGAAAGAATTGTGATACCTGTGCATAGTCCTGTCATGAGCTTTTATAGATTCCGCTTCGCACAATCCTAGTAGGATTCTAACTCTCCTTATCAGAGTCCTCCTGGGAATCACACTTCCAAGGATAATGCCTATCCTGATAACACCCTACTCACTGCCAACCAAGTGAGATGGTTGCAACTCTTACCTTGACTGGTACCACACTCAACCGAGCTTTACACGGCTTGGTGCTGCTTTAGGTAGCACCATGGTAATCCTAACTATGAGATGGCGCCCTGCAGAGCTACCCTTAGCTCGGTCCTCCTTCCTACTAACACCTTGATCCTCTACGGGGTTTAGCTTGGGATAGCTAGGTCAGGCCCCTGGCAGCCTATCTTTGACTGACTTGATGCCTAGATGATCCAGGACCGTGCTATCCAAACATTTACTTCGGCCCATAGTTTGGCCAAATGTCTAAGATAAGTGGACTTAGCTTGGTCCAAACTATTACATAAATTACCCTCTCAATTGCCCTTTAATTCTATCTGCGCAGCATGTTTGGGATTGTCCAGTTTCGACCGAGCTGTCAAAGTCGATGTCAACCAAACCCCTAAACCATCCAGCCTAACCGAACGGAAATACTCATATTGACCGAGCTCAAATTTTGCTTGGTTTCCAAAAATTGCGCCGGTCGTACATCCCGTCTTTTCACACTCCTAACATTGTGTCCTCACTGTGACAGCCGTCAAAACGTTGCCCAAAAAATTTCGAAAAGTCCTGCCGTTTTGCTTCCATGTCATATAAAACTCGTTTTTCTTCAAACAATCACCCTCACTGTTCATCTTCTCTCTTACAAACCCTCGAGATCTGAGTTCCATATCTGCACCTCCTATGCTCAAGTCCTAACCATTGATCTAAATCGCCTGTCCTGCTTGCCTTTTTGCTGGTGCTCCTTTTGTCGATTGGATTTTGTTTTCACGCCCTAAATCCGTAAGTTGCCCATGCCTCTTTCTCTTCTCTATTGATATACTTCTGTTTATTTCTAAAGGATAGCATTTTAACACCAGATATGTGTGTTATATACACTAAAGACTGAACCAATGTCCAAAAAAAAAAAAAAACTCAAAACTCTATGCTCAAACCTGAAAACACATTGACTGGAACTTGAACCAGTTTGGAACCGTGTTTTTGATCCAAAATCATACTGCGACCGAAATAAGAACCTGTTTGCGACCTTTAGGCTTGCTTTTGACGGACTATAAATGCCTTGCTCAACAACCGGGCTATAATCCTACCCTTCCCCCTAAACCGGACTGAAATGACCTCGGTTTAGGACCGATCTAAAACCTTGAACTGGTTCTGTTCCCTGGCCGAACTAAGCATGGCATGTGACCCCCCAATGCCGAGCTAGGCTTGTTTAGTATTGGCTATTTACTTAGCTCGGTTTATCACCTGGGCATAACACCTTTTTATTTCCACTTTGCAGACTTGACTGGGATTGCCAGGCACACCTTACATTTTGCCCCTGGGCTCTTTTGCTCAACTGAGCCAACAAAAGTCCACATCAGTGCTGTGTTAGGCCGCCATGTAAACTTTTTTAACATAGTGATTTTAAGATAATAGGCAAATACTGCTTTCTAGTGAACTCGCCTGGTGCCATGGCTGAATTTCGAAGGGATTACCACATACCAAACGACGTCCATCTTTCCTTGGCCAAGCTAGACACCACGCTATAGGGCAACCCAGGTTTTGTTCCTTTCACCGTGGTGTCCATCGTAGAGGGGGGGACTTCGGTTCCCAATCCAACCATTAATCTGCGAGCTTCTTAGACAAACCAGGCTATGCCCCACTCAAGTATCAACCAACACCTATAGGATTATCAACGGGATAGTCGAGCTAAATCGTTGCCTTGGCCTCAACCTCGGTTTGGCTGAGTTGTTCCACCAATATTCGCTCGGCCAGAATGACGACGGTTGGGTTTATTACCTTAGAATCAAAAAAGGCCGAGAAAAATTATCAAGAAAACACCGGACAAAGACCTAAATGACGACGACTTTCTCTGGGTGTCAGGAAATTTTGAAGACTAGAAAGCCCAAATACCGGGCTACAACATTAATTAGAACAAAGGAATAGTTGGTAAGGATAGTCCGATTTTAATCCTTTCTGTTATCGTATCACATGTCACGCTAACCCGTGCGAGTTTGTCCCTTTTTGTAGATTTAAACCAGCTTAAATCCACTTACGCATATGCGAACCAGGCCGTACTCCGAGCCGCGCTACGATATCGGCATAGAGACTGGGCCGAACTGCTTGATGTGCAACCGAGCTTCATTTCCGATCCGAGGTTCACAACTAGCTCGATATCCCACTGCATGGAGGACAAGAGAACTTCTGGCTCCCACTCCCAATTTCAATTGCGCCCTTTCTGGCGAATGCTTAGCTTGGCTTGAGGATGAGGCACAAACCAGGCCTACTTTGGCATTTGAAGCTTCCACAAGCTCTGGGAGGGGACGCAGGAACACCCGACTCAACTATGCCCCAAGTTTATTGCTTTAATCTGTACTTTCAAGTTTTTCTTTTGAATGTAATAAAAAGCAACTTCGATTTGTATAAAGAGTCGGGGAACTCTGTATTGAAATCAATGAAATTGGAGGTTGTGGGCACTGAAAATTTTCCTTTTGGTCCAAAAATGGTCTAAGTTGTAAAAAGATTAATTTGAACAAAATCAACTTTTATTAAAACTTTTCAAAACCATTTTCAATAAGGATTACAACTAGATACACCCGGAATCTATCCCCGAGATGCACAACCCCGAATTCAATAACTGGAAAGTTGCCCCTTGTTTGAATAGCACAGCACAGCACTGTACTGTAACCAGCTCTGATAGTGAAGATTACAACCGAACTCTTGGATGTAGAAAAGACAAAGATGACCAAAACAATCTCATGGACACAGTTGATTTAGAAGTGTTTATGGTTGAACTTCAGGATGAAGTTGCCTACGTATCCCGAAGATGGGAATCAAGCCTTACGTAGTTCGATTTGGGTTCACTCGGGTATTAACACTCTCCTTTTGCGCTCTAACTTTTGCCAAGACCGCCCTTTCTGGGTTTTCAACCTTGCGAGTTCAAATTTTTTTTTTTTTCAAATTTTTCGTGCTCTAACTTTTGCCTAAGTTGCCCTTTCGGGTTTTCGGCCTAGCGAGCCACTCAGGGGTAGTATTTCTTCAACTTGTCCATGTTGATTGGTTGGGAGAATTCGAGGCCATCTAAGTCCATAGGAATGACAGCTCCACCCGACCAGATAGATTTGATGATATAAGGACCAGTCCAATTAGGTCTGAACTTGCCCCTAGGGTCATGGATGGGAGCTTGGTTTTCTTTGAGCACCAAATCCCCTTCTTTCAGATTCCTGGACTTAACTTTCTTGTTGAAAGCGCTAGTGATTCTACGTTGATAACCTTGGACATGGTACAGTGCTTTCAGCCTTCTTTCATCGAACATCATTAGTTCCTCAAACCTGCTTTGTTGCCAATCCGCTTCTGCTATCTGGTACTCAGCCATAACCCGCAGCGACGGAACCTCAAATTTAATAGGCAGAACAACTTTCATCCCATAAACCACAGAATACGGAGTTGCCCCAGTAGAAGTTCAAATTGATGTTCTGTAGCCCAAAGAGCAAATGGCAGCTTATCTGGCCAGTCCTTGTAGGTTTCCACTATCTTCTGTAGAATGTGTTTGATGTTCTTGTTGGTGGCCTCAACAGCTCCATTGGTTTACGGCCGATATGTGGATGACTTATGAAAAGCCATGATGTATTTTTCTAACAAGTCGATCACTTCTTTCTTAAAGTGGGAACTGTTGTCCGAGATGATCTCATTCGGGACCCCAGAACGACAAATGATGTTATTCCTGATGAACGTGGCTACGTATGACGCTTTCAGCACTGCATAGCATTGGGCCTCGACCCACTTTGTAAAATAGTCTATTGCCACCAGGATATACTCATGCCTGTTTGACCCCTTCGGAGTAACTGCCCCAATAACATCAATTTCCCAGACTGAAAATAGCCATGGTGAAGTCATGTTGTACAACTTCGACAGCGGGATATTCATGCGATTTGCATGGATCTAGCATTTGTGGCATCGCCGAACAAAACCAATACAATCCTCCTCCATGGTTGACCAGTAGTAACCCTGTCTGAGAATCTCCCAAGCTAGCATCACTCCACTCATGTGCGATCCACATTCTCCTCTACGAATGGCCTCCATTAGGCGCTTCAACTTTTCTGCATCGACACACAGTTTGGGCATTCCCAGACGGCCTCGTTTGTATAATTTACCCCTACAGATGATAAACTAAGCAGCCATTCGCCGTATTGCCCTTTTGTCTTTGGCATTTGCCCCTAGTGGATAACCCTCATTTTTCAAGAAGTTCCAGATATCATGATACCAGGGGTTCTGATCTTGTACTTCATCTATCACAGCGATTAACTCATAAGCCGGTACATATCTATGTTCAATAATGATTGGACGCATCCGGACTCCCAAAGGGATGTCTATCATGGAAGATAGAGTGGATAAAGCATCAGCGAACCTGTTGCTCTCTCTTAACAGATGTGTGAAGGTTAGCTTCTCAAACTTGGGAGTTAGAATGTCCAGGGTTTGGTGATAGATTTTCATCATTTCTTCTTTAACCTTCCAGTCTCCCTTCACTTGAGATACAACCAGGTTCGAGTCCCCAATGACATCCAACCGTTTTGCCCCTAGTTCCAAGGCGGCTTCCAAGCCAGCGATACATGCCTCGTATTCTACTTCATTGTTAGATACCTTGAACCAGAGTTTGAAAGCTAAAGGTATATAAGAATTGTCAGGCGCTATCAGCAACACCCCTATCCCATAACCGTACTGGTTAGATGCTCCGTCAAAGTACATAGTCTACATCTCTTTTTCGACATGTAGAATGGCCTCATCTGGGAATAAATAATCTATTGCTTCGTCTCCCTCCACTGGGTGATCGGCTAGGAACTCCGCTACCGCTCTCCCTTTCACAGACTTGCGAGTCGTGTACTTCAAATCAAATTCGGAGAGAAGAAGCAACCAACGAGCTAGCCTACCCGTAAGCGCTGGTTTCTCGAAGAGATATTTGAGGGATCTAATCTCGAAACCAGAATTACGGAGTGAGCTAACAAGTAGTGCCTCAACTTCCTGGTAGCCCATAACAAGGCTAAACAAGCCTTCTCTAGCAGAGTGTAACGGGTCTCATATTCCAGCATCTTCTTGCTCAAGTAATAGATGGCCTTCTCCACTCTATCCTTAGATTCTTGCGCAAGGATGCAACCCATTGTCGTGTCGGTTACTGACAGATACAAAATCAACAGCTTCCCCGGCTTTGGCGGCGACAACACGGGTGGGTTCTGTAGATACTGCGTGATCTGCTCAAAAGCGACGTAGTATCGGTCATCCTATTGGAATTTCTTTCCTTTCTTCAGGAGACCAAATAGTTGTTCAGGAAATTTTCTATGACAGCCAATCTATTCGCATATTGGTTTCAAATTTAAGCAGTGAATGTTTACCACCAATCAGAAACTTCTCACTTGAAGTAGACAAGTTAAAATTTGCTTCTTCTGAAATTTCATATCTCCATATATTATCCAATTGTTCGTCGTCGTTGCCTGGGGGGCTTTCGGAATATAATAGGATTAGTTGTGGGGCAAAGAATGCAGATGTTTAGGGTTTGGCTTTGTAAATGTTTGGAAACAATAAAAACTTAAGCTATGCATTGGGAAAGTGCAAAACCCAAGTGTTGGCACCGGTTGAATTGAATGGATATGATGGGATTGCGGACTACATGGACATGCTGAGGAGGGGATTTGTGTTGCAATGGAAGGCTAGTGATTGCAGTGAGTGTGAGGCAAATGGCGGGTGTTGTGGGTTCAATGCGAGTAGTTACCGATTCCTCTACTTCTGCAAAGATGGACCTCACCGTGTCAGCTGTATAACTAGTAAGTCCTCCCCTTCTCTCTCTCTCTCTCTCTCTCTCTCTCTCTCGCTCTCAACCAAGGGCAATTCATTTTATGATCAATTAATGATTCAACTGGGTAATGCCAACTTGCCAACGAGGTGCTGTCCTTAACGGTCTACTATGGCAGGATGCCAACTTATGTGACTACACCTATGTTAATGTGCTACAATAAGAGTAGAGTTCTTAATTTGACATCTAATATATTATAGTGTATTTTTCTTCAAATTAATCGTTAAACTACACAGTTCTATGAAATTATGACCGATTGTTCTACATTTTGTTAATCCAAAACTCAGTTGCATCTTCATTATATTTGATTTTTTTCCTGTTGATGAGAACTTCTAATGAAAAACATTGAAATATTTGTGGAATCGCTAAATTTACCGCTTTGAAATGAAAGGGTATTCTTATTTGGAATGAGCATTCAAAAATGTAAATTACTAGGGTGTTAATTTTTTCTAATAATACTGGACTACACTTGCTTCACGAGCTGTAATGGTATGTTTTTTAGTTTGAAATAAAAGGACTAGATCACATCATTGGTACAAAAAAATTATGTTCATATAAAATTGAGTTATGCTATACGAAAAGAATTCTGGTACTCAATTTTCATATAGAATAATAAGGCATTTTGTGATTCTTGTATTTCAAAAACTTTATCAAGAGACCTCAGCCTAAATCTATATGACAATTGTAATTGTGGGGACATAATTTTTGAGTGACAACACGTGGCCGAGGTGGCACCGAAGTGTCAGCCGAGGTGCGCGTGTCCTGGACATGACGCCGAGGTTATCTCAGCTAGGCCGCGGTTATCTGCGAGAATACTGGAATCCAGGATAAGCAGATAAGGGACAAGAGTCCTAAAATAAAAGAAGACTTCAGTTTGGGTAAAGATAAGACTCTTAGAGAGTTTATCCCAATCCTACTGGGAGTCCAAGATTAGCAGTAATCCTGAGTCCACTAGAGCTAGGCTTCTATTGGGACTAGGATTATGTTGGCTATAAAAGAGAAGCACCCCCATGGGTCTAAGGTACGCTTTTTGTATTATGAATAAGTGAATTAAGCACTTTTGCTATCTTTGAGAGATAACTGACTTGGTCATCGGAGTGCCCCTGGGTGGACGAACCACCGCCGGAATCTTTTCTTTCTGTTGCAGGTCATTCAAGTGCCATCTATTCCGCTAGTGCTCTCCAATTAAATACTAAGTTGGCAGCGTGGTTAGAAATTCACTCACACAATTTGGCACCGTCTGTGGGAAAGAAAGGAGAATAGATGGCTAACGACGGACAAAAAGAGAAGATTGGGGGTGACACTCTTACTGAGAGTGGGAAACCTGTTGACCTTGACATCGAAAAAGACAACTGCAACGAAGAGACTTGTGATAAGAATCAAGGAGGAAAGGACGTCGGCCAGAAAGGCGACGTACCAAAGAAAACGGACCAAAACGGGTATTACAACGAGGATGACCTTCAGGTATGGAAGGATAGATGCCTACGGAGGGACGATGAGGTAAAGGTAATGATGAACAAATTGGCGGACCTGCAAACGGTCGTCAATTTATGATGCAGAATAACATCATGCAGCCGCCGTTCCTGTTACAAGATACACCGATTCCAGCGGCCAAGAAAGATGCCCGACAAAATGGGCAAAAAATAGTCCCTACAGTCCCCCGGCACACCAGGAGCAAAAAACACTCTCACCGGCCTTCAAGGGAGGTCGGGCGAGGAGAGTCAAGAAGGGAATAATCTCGAAGGACACATCGCACCAAGGAAGCAGACCCCAAAGAACATCGGCATGTTCAAAGGCAGGAGTTGTGCTTCGACGCAACTAATGGAGAAAGGTCGAAGAGGCTCACAATGAAGCTGGGAGTAGTGCACCTAAAAGGCTGAAGTCAGGAGATAGCCAAGCTCCTGGTTAGACCAAGGAGGACCTAAGGGATTACCTACAGAGGAGGCAACAAGATGCCGAGGTAACCTCCCCGGTCAAGCCGAGAACGCCATTCTCGGTAGAATTGGATAAATTCGAAGCCCCAAAGAGGTTTAGCATGCCGAGATTCCAGATCAACGACGGGAAGTCGGACCCCAACTTTCATGTCGATTTGTACTTGAACTCGATGGCATTATACATCAGGAATGAGCAGTTGCTTTGCAATGTGTTCCCCTCATCCTTCAGAGAAATTGCATCAGACTGGTTTCACAAGTTGCTGAAAGGAACTGTGAAAACCTGGAAAGGCCTGGCCAAGATGTTTGTGGCCAGGTTCATGACGAACAAACTACAACCATTAAGGGTGGATGCCCTGATGGCTCTGAAAATTGGCGAGGACGAAAGCCTGAGGGTCTATGCCAAAAGGTACTATGAGGTATTCAACCGGATACCAAAATGCAACCAAGAGGTGGCGGTCGTATCATTTAAGAACGGCCTAAAAGATAATTGTCTGCTCCAAAAATCATTGGCAAAAACACTGCCAAAAAGTATGGAGGAATTAATGGCCAGAATAAAGAAGTACGCCAGGGCTGAGAAGGATACGTCGGGAACAAAGGTGCCGAAACCAGAGAAGAAGAACGGCTCGCCGAAGCGAGGCCGAGGTGATGGTGGCTACAACAAACCAGAAATCGGATTAAGGGCAGCTCAGGCAGTCACAACTATATTCTGAATTCTGGTTTACAAAGTCTTGGAGAAAATCTGCAATCAGCCCTACTACAGAGCACCAACAAGGGTACCAGGCGAGTTTATGGGAAGAAGCCTTGACAAGCACTGTGCTTACCATAATGAAGCTGGACATCTGACTCAGGGGTGTAGAGCCCTGAAGACGCATCTGGAAGACTTAGTGAGACAAGGCCATTTGGTAGATGAAGCCAGAACAAGGGAAGGGCAGGCAAGATTGCCCCAGGCACCAACAGCACCACCCCCACCAGCACCACAACCACAGGCAGACGGACCTCGAGTGATCAATGTGATCCACTCAAAGGTGAATGAGAATGAGATAAGGGGGGGAAACCCAAAAGGTAAAACACCTGCAACATGTATATCAGGTCGGGAAAAAGAGACCTAGGGCAGGCGAGAGCCAAGAACCAGTGGTGTCCTTTATTGAGGAAGACCTGGAGATGGTGCAGCATCCACATAACGATGCCTTAGTAATATCCCTCCAGATTGCAAAGTGCCAAGTGAAGCGCATCTTAGTCGACCAGGGCAGCTCTTGTGACATCATGTATGTCAAGTGTTACAAGGAGCTTGGCCTTCACCAAGATGACTTAGAACAGTCAAACGGCCTAATGGTTGGGTTGAATGGAATGCCGACATGGCCCTTGGGAACAGCAAGCTTAGAGGTGTAGGCTGGCACCAAGAGGGTGAAGACAGAGTTCACTATAATTGACACCCCCTCCCCTTACAATGCAATTCTGGGAAGACCATGGCTGCATGCAATGGGGGTTGTTCCCTCAACATTGCACCAGTTGCTGCGATTCCCAACAGAGCATGGGATAGAGGAGGTTAGAGGGGATCAAGTGCAGGCAAAGAATTGTTCTATGGCAGTAATGAAATCTACCTGCAACATTCGGGAAGCAAAACCAGCAGAGGTTGAGGATGAAGATATGGAAGTCCTGGAGGACGTCGGCAAAGAGCTAGCCGAGAAGAGTGAGGAAGCCCTGAAGAAAAGTCCTTGTCCAGCAAGGGGACGAAGAACGCTTTTTCCTTCTCTGCTCGGGCTTGGCCAAGGAAGAAGAAAAAGAACTGGAGGTGTTCTTGAGAACAAACATTGAGGTGTTTGCTTGGACACCTCATAAGATGCTTGGCATTGACCCCAAGGTCACTTGCCACGTCAAACCTGTAATCCAACGAACCAGAAGGCTGACGTTGACGCACGTTGAGGCAGTAAAAGAAGAAGTGGACAGACTTCTGGAGACCAGAGCCATTTGAGAGGTAAGTTACCCGACATAGTTATCATATACGGTTGTTGTGAAGAAAAAGAATGGGAAGTGGAGGGTCTGTGTGGACTTCATTAGCCTGAACAAGGCTTGTCCCAAAGATAGCTTCCCATTACCCAAGATTGACCAACTGGTGGATGCCACTTCAGGGCATGGAAGGATGAGCTTCCTGGATGCTTAGAAGGGGTACCATCAGATAGCTACATACCCGCCAGATGAGGAGAAGACTGCGTTTATCACCCCAAAAAGGTTGTATTGCTACAGAGTGATGCCTTTTGGGTTGAAAAACGCAGGAGAAACTTACCAGAGATTGGTAACCAAGATGTTCAGACATCTAATTGGCAAAACAGTGGAAGTTTACATCGATGACATGGTCATGAAGACCAAGGAACCTGAAGGTCATCTGGCCGACCTAAAAGCAGTCTTTGACATCCTTAAAACATATTGGCTCCGACTCAATGCATCGAAGTGTGCATTTGGAGTTGGGTCTAGTAAGTTCTTAGGATATTTGGTAACCAGAAGGGGCATTGAGGCAAGCCCAGATCAGATCAAGGCTATCCTAGAACTGAAGAGCCCAACATCGGCAAAACAAGTGCAGATGTTGACCGAAAGGGCTGCAGCCCTGAACAGATTCATAAGTAGAAGTTCTGATAAATGTAAGCCTTTCTTCAGCTTAATAAAGAAAGCCACATACTTTTTATGGACCGATGAATACGAAGCCGCCTTGACCGACTTAAGGAAGTATTTGACCACAGCTCCAGTTCTCTCAAATCCAATACCTAGAGAGGAGCTGTTCTTATACTTGGCAGTTTCAGAACATGCAGTAAGTACAGTGGTAATCTGAGAAGAAAAGGGAGAACAAAGGGTTGTTTACTATGTAAGTAAAACCCTTACAGATGCAGAGACCAGATATCTACCCTTAGAGAAGTTAACACTGGCTTTAGTAATGGCTTCCAAGAAACTGAATCATTACTTTCAAGCCCACAAAATTGTAGTGTTAACTGAACACCCCTTGAAGTCCCTGTTGCAGTGAAGAGATCTGATAGGCAGTATAGCCAAATGGGCAGTGGCCTTGGGCCAATATGACTTGGAATTCAGACCCAGAACAGCCATCAAAGGCCAAGTTTTGGCCGACTTCGTGGCCGAGTTCACACCAGGTTCCATCACACATCGGGCTCCGTTGAGCCAAGGTGTGCGATGTCCATGTGAGCAAGAAAAAACCCAGCAGGGGACAACAGAGCAAAGGAACAAAGAGAAACTCAGGCCCTGCAGTATTTACATCGGCGACTCCTTCCAGTTGTTTGTGGATGGGAGTTCAAACCGACAAGGAGCGGGGGTAGGAGTAGTACTAGTATCGTCAGATGAGCAGATATTGGAACAATCCATTCGTTTGGGGTTTAAGGCCTCAAACAATGAAGCAGAGTATGAAGTGCTGATCGCAGGACTAAAACTAGAAGCAGCCATGGAAGCTGATAAGGTAATAGTCTTTTGTGACTCTGTAGACACCCCATTTTTAACCAACCTTAAGACTCAGACGTCATCGATTGAGCACTCGGCGATAGTGCATGTTGTGCTCGTTTCGAGGTTCCGGAGTTTTGGCTGAGAGCCTTGCCTCCGGGCCTCTGAACTCTTTGTGCTTTGGCTCGGTTTGTGGACCAAGCCTTGTTTCTCTTCCCTGGAGGGAGGGAGTGGTCTTGTAGACCATCCTTTTGTGGTCGTAGACCACTTTTCCCATTTGGAGACTAGTTTTCGATTTTCGGAGCCTTCTGCCGCGCGCCTTGTCTCGGGACCGCTTAACGTTCTCCGTTTGGCATGGTTTTTGAACCACACCTTGTTGCCTCTGCCTAGAGGAACACTGTGGTCCGAGAGACCACTTTTGTGGTTGTAAACCACTTTTGGTGCTCGTGGACTAGTTTTCAGGTCTCTCGGTTGCACGCTTCGCCTCCCGATCTCTCGTCTTGCATCCGTTTGGGTTTGTTTTTGGTACAAACCTTGTTTTCCTTGTTTGGAAGGTGGTACAAGGGTGGGAGACCAGTATTTCCCCTTGGAGACCACTTTTCTTCCCGCCAGCCAGTTTTCTGTTTTGATAACTGGTCTCCTTGGTCTTTGGGCCACCTTTTCTGGTCAGCCACCCCACCCCTAGCTTGTTTTTTAGTGTGCTGATCATCTCCCACCATGGCCGACCAGTTCTTGTTCTGGGAGACCACTTAAAGTGGTCAGTTGACCACTTCAAGTGGTCGGCTGCTTTTTGTCACCTTTTTGGAGATATTTTCCTCCAACTGGCACAGCTGGAGGGCACTGAAGCCATCCTCTATACACGTATGGAGGGATGGCCTTGAACCTTAGCTTCTTCAAAAAAGCTTTACTTTTGGTTCTCTATAAGAGGGAACCACCTTCTCCCTCCTCTAGGTTCAGAATTTGGAGGTTTAAGATACACATACACTCTTATATCTATATCTCCTTGTTTGTTCTTATTTTGTGCCTTAAAGTGTTATTTTCTCACACTTTTGTACACAAACACACACTCAAACACTACCCTTTTGTTGCTGAGGCTTCTTAAGGTTGTTTTTGGTGCTTTTGGACTAGTTTTGATCCAAAAAGTGTGCTGGAGTTGCAGCTTTGAAGGTGGTCTTTAAGGGTGAGTTTCTAACCCTTAAATCCCCCATTTTTGCTTAAGCTTTTAGCCCAACTTGCATGCTGTTTTAAGCTTAACTCTTAACTACAAAAAGTTCTGAATTTTGGTGCTTAAGATCTTTGTTTAAGGTCACTTTTGTGTTTGGGATTGTTTACCCCCTCTTAGGCCTTGTTTGGCCTTGCTTTTGTGCCTTCTTTCTAAGCCTTTGGGACCACCTTGTTTTGGCCTTCTCACCACTGAAAATCAGAGGAATTTCAGTAGTGGGAAGGGTGTTTTGAGGTCCCAAAAAGGAGAGGGTCATCCCCTCTCCTTGTGTCTTCAATACTTGTCTTGAATGCCTCATGTGTGAGCATGTTTGTTAAGCATATGTTGGCCATATCTTAGCTTGTATTTGTAGTTATTTTTCTATGGCATACCACTGTTTTTACTTGGTTTTGTCACCCAATGCATGCCTAATACACTTGTAGTGTAAATCACACAAACTAGTCTTGTATGCTTCATGAAGTAGCATGTCATTCTAGCTTGTTTTGTTTCCATTTCAGCATGTTTTTGGTGATGTTTTGCCATGTCATACCTCTGTTAGGATTTGGTTTGGTCACCTCTTGCATGCCTCATGCACTTGTAGTGCAATTCCATGAATTAGCCTAATGTGTCTCATGCTTTAACATGTCATTTTAGCATGCTTTTGGCTTAACTTCAAGAAGCTTTTGTCCATGTTTTAACATGCTTTAGCTCCAATTTGTATTGTTTTGGCCATGCATGACTTGCTTTGTATAGCTATAGTGCATTCTAGCTTGTTAGCTTTGTGTACCGAGTCCACTAGCATGCATTACTTGGCCTATTTGAATGATTTGGCATCATTTGTAATGTGATTTCAGTCCATGTTTCATGGTCATACACTTGCATCTTTCACTTATTCCATGCTTTGGATAGTTTGTGTTTTATGCCTTAACATGAACCATTGCGTATGCCTTCATGCCTAAGCTTGCAAGCTATCATTTCAATGTGTTTTTGGGGTTATTATGCCATGATATAACTCTGATTTTTGTTGGTTAAGTCATCCCATGCTTGGTCTTAATAGGTGTAGTGTAATCCACCTTATTTACCTTGTATGCATCATGCCTTATGCCCCTCATGCTAGCTTGTTTTGGCTTCCTTCCATGCATGCTTTAGTATCACTTTGACATGTTCTAGGACTGTTTTGGGTTGCCTTTGCCATATGCTTCATGCTTTGTATAGCTGTAGTGCAATTGGCCTTGCTAGCTTTGTGTTTTGATGACTCATGCATGCTATCTTTGAGCTATTTAGATGATTTGGCATCATTTAATACTTCATTTCAGAGCATGTAGTATTGCCATGTTCCTACTTCATTCACTCTCTAAGTGCCTCTGAGTATTGTGCATTGTTGCCTAGTTTGTGGCCTAGCATGTATGCCATCTTGCCTAGGTACTTCAGCCTCTATCTTAGCATGTTTTGGTCATTGTCTTGACCTACTTGAGCTCTGTTTGTGGTTGGTTCATGCATATTTGCCATGTATTGCATGCCTCCTTTGTAGTCCTCTTTACTAGCTTTAATGCTTTAAGGACCCTAGCATACTTTACTTGCATTGTTTAAGTGATTTGGCACATTTCTTGTCTAATTTTAGTGCACTTAGTGTTGTTACACTTCCACTTTTGTCACTCTTTGAGAACTCTTGAGCTTGTGCTTTTAAGCCTAATTGGTAAGCCAATTGGCATGCATGCTTATATATGCTTTTGGTGCCTTCATTTTGGTGTTATGGCCACTGATTTGGGCATGACTGAGGTCTACCCCTTTTGGTTTAAGTCCATTTAGCATGTTCACTTGCATGTTGTTTGCGTGCTTATCTTGCTCTACATTGAGTATGCATGTCCCTAGCATTGATAAGTTGCCCTTGTTGCATTGCATTGCACATGCATGCATTACATTGTGTTTAGAATCTTATGTAGTTCATAGCATTGAGTATGCCATGTTGTTTGCATGTTGATTCATTGCATTGTGTATGCTATGTTGTCCATTTGCATTGTGTATGCTAGTTGTTGCATGCATTAGCATTGTGCATGCCATTAGCCTTGTTAGGTTGTTCATATTGCATTGCATGTTTGCATGCTTAAGTCATATTGCATATTTGCATGCTTGAGTTACATTGCATTACCATGTTATTTGTTGCATTTTGTTTGGATTAGGTGTTAATCCAAACACAAGAAACGAGGGATGTTTCATACTTAAAGTGATGAAACGTGCCTCAATTCTCGGTCGCCGACGCTCTTGATCATACATGATAGAGTTCTAGGCTTTATGTGTTTATGTGTGCATTCATTTTACATTGAATTGTGTAACTTCGTTTCTCGGCCATCATGCATTGAAATGCGCGATTGGTGGTCCGAGGGTCAAGAACCGCACTTCCTTGAGCTTATAAAATGATAGGGAGGGTGGTTGTGCACACATATCTTGCAAATACATTGCCATGCCCTTTCTTGCTCTTTGTTGCAGAAAAGTGAAATCCAGCAGCAAAAACTGGTCGGCCGACCAGCATTACTAGCTGGCCGACCACTTTTTCTGGTTTTTCAGCACAAAAAGTGGTCGGCAGGTGGTCTCCTTCCTCAACAACTGGTCGGCAGCCCTCCCATCCACAGGTCTCCAAGGTGAGTTGGAAGCTTTCTGGAGCTTGGTGCAAGGTTCGAAGGACAATTGCAAACAGAGTCAAATTGGGGCATCGCGACGGATTTCCAAACGAGGCGACCGGGCATGCATGCATTCTTCTCCCTCTGAAGCTCCTGCTTTACTACTTTACTTAGCTAATTTGCTTAGCTAGTTTATGATTAGGTTTTGTAATTAAGTAGTTAATGCATTTAGTTGCTTATTTGTTTTGTAATAGCTTAATTAGTTAGCTTGTTAGTTAGCTAGTTTTGTAAGTTTTGTTTGTAATAATTAGTTTAATTAGCTAAGATTAGCTAGGTAGCTCTTTATTCGGACTCTCCCTGGAGAGGGCCAACTGTTGTAATAAGCGTGCGTGTGTGTGATGCATGTCTTCCAATCTCCATTTCTTTCTCCCTTTTACTTAACCGCTTACGATGGTTAGTTTTAGGGCATATTTTGTTTAGCATACCTTATGCTTGCATGCGTGCATCCATTCATTTGTTTTGCATGCACCGAGCTCAGCGCATCATACTAATTGCATTGTATTTCAATACATTTACTTGAATACGTGTTCAACAGCATGTTACCAAGTTGCATTTCACATGCCATCTTAGAATAGCCGAGCCTATTTTAACTGCATTTTGCATGTGTTGCATTAGCCATTTTAACATGAACTAGAATCATGCATGATTTCTAACTAGTTCTCTGTTTTGGCTCGGAGTACACTGTGAGTGTTTACGCTTTAGCATACTGCATGTGTGTTATTGATTGCCATGAAAGCATGCTTGCCATGAGGCTAACTGCTTATGTGATTAACTGCCTGAATGCCTGTGGGTGAAGGTTGGATTACTTGAATTGGAACAATTCATTGAATCCCGAATTTAGCCTACTTGCGAGTAGCAAACTTCAAACCATTTTCACAAACGGATATGCAATGTTTTGTTCCAAATTAGGCAATCTAGTCTGTACTTGTATGCTGTGCGCATCACATAGTAATTCTAGGCTAATACACCGGAATAAGAACGCGTGTGTTTTCAAAAACAAAATATCATGTTAGTAAAGGCCGATTTTTAATCGGGCGAGCGGGGGTGCTTATTACATGACCTTCCCCTCTCGTACCTAAGTTCCCAAGCCGAGACAACTTTGGTGATGACGGACACGTGGCCTTAGGCACAAGTCAGGGTTTCCTAAATCCCCCCAAAATAAAATATTTAGGTGGCGACTCTGTATCTGGCAAAGTAGTCCATGTTTGGCGCTTCTTTATTAAAAATCAGTTTTCCAAAACGATTTGCTGGATTTGGACTCTTTGGTGATTTATCAATCTTACATTGCACTTTGTAAGATCAGATTAAGAACCGTGACATTGAGTCCAAACTGTGGTAAGCTAATGAAAAAGCGGATTTCGCGCCATTTTCACGTGCGGAGCCGTGACGTTCGGGCATATCTACAGACTCCCAACTGATAATCAATCAGGCAACAGGGGAATTTGCAACCCGAGATAAACGGATGCCGGCCTCTGCAAAGGAAGTAAGCAGACTGGTAGCCTTATTTCAAAATTGCCGACTACAGCAGGTAAATCGAGATGACAACAGCCATGCCGATGCTCTAGCCAACCTGGCTAGTGCAATGAAGCCTGGTGAGGCAAGAACAATAATGGTTGACTACTTGTCAGGACCAAGCATAGAACCACTAAGCACAAAGCATGAAGCAATGTGTGTGGAGATGGGACCAAGTTGGATGGATACAATAGTAGCATTCCTTAAAGAAGGAAAATTGCCAGACGACCGTAAAGAAGCGCACAAGATCAGACTGAAGTCGGCAAGATTCAGTTTGACAGTAGAAGGCCATCTCTATAGAAGATCCTTTACTGGACCCCTTTTGAGGTGTGTGCATTCTGCACAGGTTGAAGACTTTCTGTACGAAATACATGAAGGAGTATGTGGAAGCCACACTGGGGGTAGGTCACTTGCTCATAGGGCCATTACACAGGGGTATTGGTGGCCCTACATGCAGAAAGATACTGAAACCTATGTCAAGAAATGTGAGAAGTGCCAAAGGTTTGCACCCTTGATACACCAACCAGCAGCAGACTTGAACCCAGTGTCTAGCCCTTGGCCATTTGCCCAATGGGGCATGGATCTTGTTAGAAAACTGCCCTAAGCAACTGGACAAAGGAAGTACCTGCTGGTAGCAACAGATTACTTCACCAAGTGGGTAGAGGCTGAACCCCTTGCCAAGATTCGGGACGTTGATGTGAAGAACTTCATATGGAAGAACATCATCACCAGGTTTGGAATCCCAAGAGCAATAATAGCTGACAATGGCACACAGTTTGACAGTAAGCTAATCAAGAGCTTCTGTGCAAAGTTCAAAATCAAGAATTATTTTTTCACCCCAAGTTTTCCTCAAAGCAATGGACAAGCAGAAGCATCCAACAAAGTCATCTTGGATAGGATTAAGAAGAGACTGCAAGCAGTAAAGGGAAAGTAGGTGGATGAACTGCCAAGTGTACTCTGGGCATATCGGACTACGCCGAGAAGACCAACTGGGGAATCCCCATTTGCCATGACTTATGGTACAGAAGCAGTCATTCCTTCAGAGGTCGGTATCCCAGGGATCAGAACCCAGGGAGTAGAGAATGGAACTAATGATGTATTCATAACCCGAGATCTGGATTTTCTAGAAGAGAGAAGGGAGAAAGCAGCAATTCAGCTGGGGGCGTACCAGTAGCAGCTTGCCAGGGCTTATAATAAGAAAGTGAACCCGCGAGAGTTCCAAGTTGGTGACCTCGTCCTGAGAAAGGTCGTCGGCAACAAGAAGGATCCCAGAGAGGGCAAGCTTGGCCCGAATTGAGAGGGACCCTATAGAATCATCTCGGTCTTGGCCAATGGGGCATATCGGCTTGAGGACTGTGAAGGCAAAGAATTGCTAAGACCTTGGAATACTTGTAATCTAAAGTTTTTCTACCACTAGATTTTCTCGTTTTCTAAGATTTCTTTTTATCTTGTTATTAGCAGAAGTAATAAAGTTTTAGCTTGATCTTTGAACTTGTGTAATGTGATTGACCGGATACTTGACGATGTTTCTAAGCGAAACATGACGAATAACTTAGACTTATTATATGGTAGAGTAGAACTTTTACTTGCATATAATAGAGTTGAACTAAGTTGACGATGTTTCTAAGCGAAACATGACGAATAACTTAGACTTATTATATGGCAGAGTAGAACTTTTACTTGCATATAATAGAGTTGAACTAAGTTGACGATGCTTCTAGACGAAACATGACGAATAACTTAGACTTATTATATGACAGAGTACAACTTTTACTTGCATATAATAGAGTTGAACTAAGTTGGCGATGTTTCTAAGCGAAACATGACGAATAACTTAGACTTATTATATGGCAGAGTAGAACTTTTACTTGCATATAACAGAGTTGAACTAAGTTGGGATAACCTGGGCTGGTCATATTGGCAGAATCAAACTCAGATTGGATCTAAGTACGTATCAGTCAGATTAACAAAAAGACCGAGGTTAGTTACCTCGGCCAGTCTTTATCTGAATCTGACCTTTGTAACAAGTCAAAGCCCCAGTCTTAAATGAGAACCCAAGTGGAACTTAGGTTCACATTAGGAGGCAGAGGGCTAGGTCTAGAAATTGATGCTTGGAAGATTGGTTTAACACTTGTTGAAACTTGAGTTCACAAGTTGAAGTTAAACTAATGTCATGTTTAACACTTGTTGAAATTTAAAAGTTGAAGTTAAACCGAGGTCATGTTTAACACTTGTCGAAACTTGAGTTTACAAGTTGAAGTTAAACTAAGGTCATGTCTAACACTTGTTGAAATTTAAATTTACAAGTTGAAGTTAAACCGAGGTAATGTTTTACATTTGTTGAAACTTGAGTTTACAAGTTGAAGTTAAACTAAGGTTGAAGTTACAAGTTGAAGTTAAACCGATGTTATAACTAAAAGAAAATTGGTTTAAACACTTATTGAAATTTTTTAGAAAAATTTACAAGTTAAAGACCAAGGTTGTATTAAAAGAAGTACTTGTGTACTTGCCGAGGTAAACCATTGGTTTGTATAACCGAGGTATATCACCCTCGAGGAAATTACACAAATAAGGTGTATGCTTGAAAGCATGCAAAATTATTCTAAGTACAAAATCATACAACAGTCATACAAAGGAAATTGTACTTGCATTCAGAAAAATCAATTCAAAAAGAAGAGGGCACTTCGGCCTACCAAAAGAGTAGTTGTTTAGAAATTACAAAAGTGGCACTTCGGCCAGATCCAAGCTTACATTGATTCAAAAAGTAAGACAAAGTACTAAGTACAAAGCAAAAAACCAAGACTATTGGGCATCAGCAGTAGGATGGGGCTCCGAAGACATTTGAGAATTATTCTCGACGTCCTTCTCAGTAGCGAGCTCGGCATCGATCTCTTTGAGAGTCTGGTCGTTGCTCTTGTCGGCAATAGGCAAGTCCGATGTTGTCTTCTCAGGAGTGTCATTTTTGGGGACCTCACCCTCCTCGTCTTGAGTCAAGTCTAGGACTTGCTCATTTGGAGTAGCGGACTTGACCCCAGTAGCTTCTTTCGATTTCCTCACCAAAGCTTCCTCCTCAGACTCAGAATCGTCTTCAGATTGGCTTGGAGTATGGGGGAATGGAAGAGGGTGGACGTCGGCATTCTTGAGGGGGGAGTCGTCGGGGACATCAAGCTTTTTGAGGGCAGCCATCCAACCAAGGGTGAAACCTCTGTTGCATGCCTGCTTCACTTGCTGTTTGTAGTCCTCCTTGACGTCAGCCACCCCCTCAACATACGCCCTCTCATCAGCGGCCTTGATCTCGGCCTCTTTTGTGGCCAAGGCATCCTGAAGTTCTTTTGGGCCTCGGCCATCTTTTCTTCGGCTGCTTTGTTTTGGGCCTCAAGGACCTTGGCAATGGCCTCGGCAGCATTAGCTTTCTCTTCGGCCTCATCTTTAGCCTTGATGGCTGCCTCGGCCTGATCTGACAAGGTCTTCATCTTTCCCTTGGTCTTTTTGGGGGTGTTCTGCAAACCAAAGACCTCCCTGATCTTTTCGGCCAACTCCTTCCTTATTTCAAAAGATTGCATTGAGAAGGAGTGGGCGTGCTGGATCGCCTAAAGGAAAATGGACAGAGCAGAAGTTATTAGAAAAATCTCTAAGTATAGAAAAAAAAGAAAAAGAAAAATACCAAGTGTAAAGAACATACTTGAACGGAATGTTGCAGCATTAGAGCAAAATTTTCGTATTCGCTCATCCTAGCGTTACGATTAAGATCTTTGGGCAGAAGCAAGGCGGTGGAGAGGGCAACGCCAACCTCAATGTCGTTGGCGCTATCACCAGCCTTAATTGGCTTGTCGTCGATTTTGATTGGCAGGGCCCAGGGGGAATCATGTTTTAATGGCCCCGAGGTGGTCGCAGAGGACGACCTCGGCCTCTTTGATCTAGTAGATTCAGATGGTTGGGCCTTGGCGGGCCTCTTCTCGATAGCAGAAGGGGTCTTCTCACTCTCAGCCAATTTTGAAATTGGCAAGGTGTCCTCAGTATCAATCTGAGTCACCGTTGTCTTAGACTGAGCCTTCTTGAGTCTTTTTGGCTTTTGCTTTGGTTGAGGCTGGGTTTGTGCTGGTTGAGCGTTAACTGAGTCAGGGATGTCGGCTAGAAGATCTTCAGCGACAGCTTTCTTGCAACCCATCTCGGCGACAATTGCAGTCCTACAGCGGCGTTGGTGTTGAGATGGTGGGATCAAATATGGAGCCGAGGTTGACGGTCGCTCTGCTGGATCAGAGGTCGATCCTTGATCTGGCCAAGACGATGAGACTGTTAGAGGAGTTGTGGCAGAAGGGGGAGAATTGCTTTTCTTCCTCTTTGGGACGTCGGGAAGCACCGACTTGTAGGTCGGGATGAAGTTCAGAAGCAAGGGAGCTCTCCGCTTGTGAACTGGCAGATCCAGTAGCTTCTTCAAGTCCTTGCTGGGGAAGAAAGACTTACGAAAGCCCTTTGGTGGTTGTGGAAGAACTGCAAAAAGAAGAGCACAGACGTTAGAACAAAGTATTGAAAACTTGGAAAAAAAAGCAAGGAAATGTGACACTTGGCTCTTACCATCTCCTTCCCTGAAAACTGTTCGGCTTAAGGGATAAAGGTGGAGGTCATCGTTTGGTTGAAATTCCCAGTTGCCCGAGATGATGAAGTAATCGTCTTCAGCACCCTTGTTTGAGTCTGGGAAGTCGGCAATAAGCTTGTGCTCCGTGGACCTCGGCTTGAGGTAATAGATGTGGCATTTTTTCGATTTTAGGCGACACATGGTGTAGCAGTACTGGATGTTGGCAAGGGTAAACCTAGTATTTTCTTTCTTGGCTAAGGCGATTATACCATTGATAACTCGATAAGAGTTGATGGCAAGTTGCATTGGGTTCAATTTGTAGTAGTGGAGGACTTCTCAGAAAAGGGTGTCAAATGGAAACATAAGTCCACACTCGACAAAGGTCACTACTGGGAAAGGCATGAGGTCCACGTCGGGCATAATGGAATCCTCCTCCGCTGCCAACCTGAGGTGGACGTCGGCAGGAATGGAAAACTCCTGCCTAAAGTACTCTAACTTAGTTGGGGTGTCTACCCTATGCTTTCACATACCTATGACGTCGGCTTAATTGGAGGAGTTAGATTGCAGAAGGAAGTGTTTTGGAAGGATTTGAGGGACCTCGGCTAAAACCTAAAAATGTACTATGGTAAGAGTTTGTATGGATCTAAAGGGAATTTGTGTTAGTTTTTCCTAAGGTTCGTAAGTTCTATAGACAAATCCCAATCCTAAAGTCTAGGTAAGTAAAGATTAAAGGCAAGAATCTGGAAAAAAAACACGGCAAACAGAAACAGGAACGTGATTCAAAATCAAGAACAGTGACGAAGTCGTCAAGAACACTGACAAAGTTTGTGCAAGTGTGTGAGGCCAAGAACAGTGGCAAAGATCAACAGATATATAAGCAGTGTGTGAGTAATCAAGAGTGGATTGGACCAAAAAATAAAATCACGATGTAAATATGCCCAAATGCATGATTGAGTTCACATACACAGATTTGTAAAAAATATATACGAAGCCACAGTAACAGAGCACGAATGTAACAAAATTCAAAGGAGAACTAAGAAGTGGGAACGCAGAATGAAAACAGTAGCTTACCAGAGGAGTGAAGCCGGTGTTGAAGACGCCGGAGTCAGGTGGTGGTTACAATCATAAGAGGACAACAAAAGCTTCAACGGAGGAGAGGAATAAAAGTGGTTACAGAGCTTGAAGATCTGGAACAATGGCGGATTTGGAGAGAGAAGTTAGAGAGAGAAAGAGTTGGGAGCTTGAGAATGAGGATGCAAACGTGAAGAGACAGAGAGAGAAAATTAATTTTAATCAAACATGGAGAATAGCGGCAAAATACCATCAATGCGTCTAGGGCGACGTGCTTGTCAGACGACGCACCCAGACATAAGGCGACTTATAGGCGCGTATCAGGTATAGCCTAGAAGGAGAAAAACACGTGGCAAGAACAGTTTAGTTGTTATGCGTGACAGCTCATACGCGCAAAGGAGCTCTTGGAGTTCTTGATTTAATGGAGCAGAACCTCGGCTTGGAGGATGATCTCGGCTGAGAAACTTGCATGAACCTGGTTAATGGTTCTGAGACATTGGTGAAAGCAGGCTATAGGTCTTGGACATGTTGAGCCAACAAGTTACGACTTCGGCAACAAATGTTGAAACGAGCTTAACCGACGTGCAAGATGGAAGAAATGATATAGGTTCCATCACCTCAGCATGTCGAGGTAATAGAACCTAGGGGGCAGTTGTGAGGACATAATTTTTGAGTGACAACACGTGGCCGAGGTGGCACCGAAGTATCAACCGAGGTGCACGTGTCCTGGACATGACGCCGAGGTTATCTCGGCTAGGCTGAGGTTATCTGCGAGAATACCGGAATCCGGGATAAGCGGATAAGGGACAAGAGTCCTAAAATGAGAGAAGACTTCAGTTTGGGTAAAGATAAGACTCTTAGAGAGTTTATCCCAATCCTACTGGGAGTCCAAGATTAACAGTAATCCTGAGTCCACTAGAGCTAGGCTTCTATTGGGACTAGGATTATGTTGGCTATAAAAGAGAGGCACCCCCATGGGTTTAAGGTACGCTTTTTGTATTCTGAATAAGTGAATTAAGCACTTTTGCTATCTTTGAGAGATAACTGACTTGATCATCGGAGTGCCCCCAGGTGGACAAACCACCGCCGGAATCTCTTCTTTCTGTTGCAGGTCATTCAGGCGCCATCTATTCTACCAGTGCTCTCCAGTTGAATACTAAGTTGGCAGTGTGGTCAGAAATTCACTCACACAGTAATTATTCTTTTTTAATTTCAGTTTCACAAATTGTATGGTTATGTTGTAGGGAGCAAAAGGAACTTGGAAGTAGAAGTTGCAATAGGTAATCTATTGTCCCATTTGATTTTTTATGTTTTTTTTACAGGAAAATTAACATATTATTTTCTTTGAATTAGATTGTGCATAGCTTCAAATGGATGTTTTAAAACCAAATGGAATTAGCATCTCTCTCCCACACTTGACTTTGCTTTCTTGTAATAATAATTGTAGGTGTTTCAGCTGCTAGTATAGTGATAGCAATAGTCCTGTTCTGCTGTATTTGGAGGAACTCACCAGGTAAATCGATGATCTTTTGGAAGAAGGAAAATGAAATCCATCAAAATGTTGAAGCGATTCTCAAGAACTGTGGTGCCCTTGCTCCAAAAAGATACAGTTATTCATCTGTAAAGAAAAATTAGGTCAAGGAGGATATGGTGGGGTGTACAAAGGAAAGTTGAAAAACGGTAACCCCATTGTAGTGAAGTTCCTAAATGAATCAAAAGGTAATGGGGAAGAATTTATTAATGAGGTCACAAGTATTAGTGGGACTTCCCACATTAACATTGTTAATCTTCTAGGATTTTGTTTCGAGGGTCACAAAAGAGCTCTCATCTATGAGTTCATGCCTTATGGTTCTTTGGAGAAGTTCATAAATGATGAAAACACCTCGACAAAGCAGCAGTTAGGATGGTAACATCGTACCAAATTGCAATTGGCATTGCTCGAGGATTAGAGTACTTACACCGTGGTTGTAACACAAGAATCTTGCATTTTGATATAAAGCCTCGTAATATTCTTCTAGATGAAGACTTTTGCCCAAAGATCTCTGATTTTGGTCTTGCTAAACTATGCCCTAAGAAGGAAAGTATCATATCAATGTTGGGCACAAGAGGGACAATTGGTTATACTGCTCCGGAAGTATTTTCTAGATACTTTTGGAGGTGTCTCTCACAAGTCGGACGTCTATAGCTATGGAATGATGATTTTAGAGATGGTTGGAGGGAGAAAAAATGTTGATGGTGGAGTTGATCATACCCGTGAAAAATATTTCCCATATTGGATATACAAGCGTCTTGAATTGGAACATGAAATTGGACAGCATCGTATCATGAATGAAGAGGAAAATGAAAGAGTAAGAAAGATGACAATAGTTGGTTTGTGGTGCATACAAACTGATGCTTCAAGACGGCCAACGATGAGTAGGGTGGTAGATATGTTAGAAGGGAGCCTAGAGTCCCTGCAAATCCCAACGAGGCCTTTCCTGTCTTATCCACCCAAAGCATCGGTAGATCCTTCAACTACAGATAATTTATCATCCTTGTTAAGGGAATCATTGCAAAATAGGAAAATTTACTTGGTTTATTCCTCTCAAATAGTTTGATCTAAGGATTACCATAAATTAGTTGAATTGGTGGTTGATGCCTATTATTTTCAAAAGAAATCATATTATGATCCATTAACATATATCTGGTTTCATAGCTAGGTGCATGTGAATGTCTAAATGCTGCAACTCTACATTATGGATTAGTTTTCCACTAATGCTCTGTTTGTGTTTTGTGGAAACATTTTTGTGGCAAAATTTTTCCATAAAATGTTTTTTGTAGAAAGCATTTTCCTGTGTTTAAAGCTAATGTGCTAGTAGTTGTATTAGTGGCGGGTTGGTGGGCGTGGTGGTAATGGAGTGATGGTGTCATGGTTATTGTGGTTGCGGTAGTGGTGGAGTGGGGTGGTGGTGGTGGTGCCGATGGTGGGGTGATGGTGACAATGTGTCACAGCCCAAACCCGGCCCTATGGGTTTAGCACCGTAACCGGCCAGTAATCCGTGATTGCCGAAGGCCTGCTTGACAGTAATACAGTAAAACAGAGTATAGGGCCTGGCGGAAGCCAATACAGTAAATGAATAATGTCCAATGAGCTGTGACAGTCTGTATGCAAAAAGACTTTTCATGCATTCACACATTCGGAATAGTACAGTCTATACAAATATTTACAATCATTCAGTACAGGGACCTAATCCCTTGATACAGTACAGTAAAGTAGATAACAGTCTATACAGTGATCCAAAACAGTACGGAGACAGACGGGGGAAACAAAACACCCTAAAGCCATAGCTTGACAGGCTCAGAACCTCGCAGTGAGGCACAGTGGTTGGTTTGACAAAACTAAAGCTTGCCTGCCGCTCCTAGCTGCGGTCTGGTGCCTGTACACCTACACATATATATGAGCAGTGAGCTAAAGCCCAGTGAATAACACAATGCGTAATAGGGTTAAGAATAAATGTTCTTTCAGTATCGAAAACAGTCATTTCAATCAGTTTATCAGTCAATCAGTTTGTGGCTCATATTCCAGGCCATAACAGTCATTCAGTTAAAACAATGATATGTGGTACATCCATTAGCATAACAGTACAGTAAACAGTAGGTCTTAACAGACCAAACAGTGAATGATGGCCATCAGTAGCAGTACAGTAACAGTAACAGTACCATTTCAGAAAACAGTACAGTACTTATGGATTCAAGAGGTGTCTCGCACAGACTCTAGAGGTGGCTCACTCTGTAGCACTTAGCTCCGTGCAGCACATTGTTCCATATTAGAAATACAGAATGGCCATCATAACCGTAAACAGTAGTGGTTCCAAACTTGGGAACCGACAGAGATCTCTCTATCACAGTAACAGTAACAGTAACAGTGGATAGTAGGTGCTAAGGATGCCACAATACATTTTAAAATACAGGACATACATTCATTCAGTAAACAGTAAACAGTTCAGAAAACAGTTCAATTCAGTAAACAGTAAACAGTTCAGAAAACAGTTCAATTCAGTAAACAGTAAACAGTTTAGAAAACAGTTCAATTCAGTAAACAGTAAACAGTTCAGAAAACAGTTCAATTCAGTAAACAGTAAACAGTTCAGAAAACAATTCAATTCAGTAAACAGTTCAGTTCAGTAAACAGTTAATTCAAAAGATAATCATTTTCGAACATATCTTTACACAGTTGTTACTCACAGAGTTCTGGGCTACAGTAAGCTAGAGCGTCTCCTCGGATAGCCAACCCTACACAGTTAACAGATTGAACACACACTAAGCTATACAGTTGGGAAAGATAATAACGTAATCCCTAATTTGCCTTGGTGTGTTCTACATCCATATCCTCTTTAAGATGCCTTAAACTAGGCCTAAGAATGCCTAGGATGGGATGAGGATGCAAGGATGCACTTAGAAAACACTTTACAAAACTTGCTGAAAATAGGGGTCTCGCTCAAACGAGCCTTCCTTCGCTCAAGCGAGCTTGCAAAATCAAAGGCTTCACTCGAGCGAGGAATCCTTCGCTCGAGCGGTCTGTAAAAATGTAAAAGTACTGGATGCTGGAATTTTACCCGCGATGCTCGCTCGAGCGGAGCCCTGGACAAAGGTGCTCGCTCGAGCGAGGAAGCCAAATTCTGGAATTTCCAGATTTGCCTCCCAAGCTCAAACCAAGCATTCTACAACTCTAAACTCGACCTCTTGGGCCCAAATTCTGGAAAACACATCTAAACTCAATATACAACAAGTTTCAAAGCTCAATTTGTGAATTCAAAGCCCAAGGGTGAGTCAATTAAAACCATTTTCAAACCCATTTTCAAGAATAATCTTCAAACATGTCATGCATGAATTTTAAACCAAATTAAAGCTTCAAAGCTTGTTCAAATGAGCTCATTTCTTCAAGAACATGGTGAAATCATGGATTATAGTCAAAAGATGGACATGCATGCAAGATTTCTATGAAATCAAACTCAAAACTCCTCAATGTACACATGCATGCAAGAGTTAAGCTACAATCCAACATGTATGAACTAAAACAAGACTTAACTCTACAATTTGGCATGGATCATGCAAGAATTAGCTTAAACTCACAATTAGAGGGTTGAATTCTCTTACCTAGGTCTTCAATTACAAGTGTAGAGGCTCAAACAAGCAAGAACCCTTCTAATCTTCTTAATTTCCAAGCAATATCACAAAATGAACTTAATTCTCTCCTATTCCCTCTCTTGGTCGGCTAGAGTAAGGAAAATGGGCTGAGGAAATGTTTTTTTGATCAAGTGTATTAAGGCTCAAGAGGTGAGTAGATAATGGCCACTAAGTGGTCTAATTGTAAATAAGTCAAACTTAGCATTAAATCAATATTTAATCTAATTTAATCATACCTAATCAGTTTTCAAATAAATATACCATAAAATCACATAAATTATGGTGACCGTAACACACTAATCGATTTCGGGTTCGGTCGCCGATAAGGCCTTCAATTAACAGTTTAAACATAAACATACCAACAGATAATTAAATAGTCCAGCAGATAGAATGCAAAATAACACATATACTCAGTCAATTCAGTTCCGGTTTTCAGTCAGTCAGTTCAGTACTTCAGTCACTTCAATTATCAGTCGTAATCGGTCTCAGTTTAGCAGTAATCAGTGCTTACTCAGAAATCAGTGGTGAGGGTTATTACACAATGGTAGTGGTGATGGTAGCAGGCCGCTCAGCGGTGTGTTGGTGGAAGTGATGTGGTGGCATTCATAAGACGTTTGTCCAAAAAATATTTTTCATCCTTCAAAATAGAAAAACCATTTTCACCAAAAAATTTCTGTTAATTTTTGTTTTCAAATATATAAAATGCTAGAAAATGTAAAAAATATTTTTCAAAAATGTTTTTTATCCAAACAAATAAAGCCTAAGTCATTACTCAATTATAAACCAACTGTTTTAAAAAAGGTGTCAATGATAAATGTAAATCATTCACTCTTTAGAGACAACTTGTATAAATAACATTTTTATTGATTATTAGACATGATAATTGCAATAAGTCAAATTTACAAAAAAATTTTTACTTTTTTGAAAAGAAAAAAAAAAGACTAAGAAATAGTAAATGTTATATGGCTAAATGTCCCATCTCCCACAGTACTTTAAAATTGAAATAAGGGAGTTGATGTGTCTCTCTAACTTATGCACAACATGTACACCTATTTCTTAATCCCAGATGCTCACACATTACATTTCAAGTAATTTGTACCAAATTTGAGTAGAAGTTGAGGTCCAAACATAATCATAGAAACACCATGTTTCCACTTTCAATCCCAACAATAGTGATGCAAACAAATGTGGCTCAAGTATATTCGGTCCAGGCATTCAAATCTCAACCAAAATTTACCAAATTTTAGTGTTTGCTATTAACCAACTCCCCCACACTTCAACCAAAATTTACCAAATTTTAGTGTTTGTTATTAACCAACTCCCCTTCGCTTCAACCAAAATTTCCCCTGTTAATGCACAAAACAGTTAGGCTCGCTTCAAACTTCCCAATGAACAGAACAAATACAGGTTCAAAAACTAAGGCTCCTTTTGTACGACCGAATTTTAAACGAAGGAACTTGGAGGTTGAATCTAATAAATTTATGAGATTAAATATTAAAGTATAAAAATCTCAAATCCATTAATTCTTACATATATCTAAATCTAGAATATTAGATTGAACTGAAGACCATATTATATAAATTAATAATGCCAAATCCATTCATTTTAAATCTATAAATACAAATGCAACCCAAGTGAATTTAGAAAAGGGAAACCCCTAAAATAATTATATCCAATAAACAATTGCTCAAACATGACAGAGTTGCTAAAGTTCTACCTTCTATAAACAAACTAATATTCAATAAAACATTGCTTGCTTCAAAAGACCAACATAACAAAATAATAATTGAAAAAAAAAAAAAAAAAAGTATGTTTCACTGAGAAAGTGAATTACTTGAGTTGTCCTTTTCACTAATTGAACGTAACTACTGCATCGGGATAGGATCTTGGAAAACTTGAAAATTTAAAAACTTTTGTGCTGCTTGGAATAGATCCATCCGCACCATATCATCTGCCGTTAGCATTTTGATGACCATCTTTTACAACACCCTTGCATTCTTCAATAGAAATTGCACAAAAGATAAGTCCAAGCCACTGCAATTCGAACCTGAACAAGTAAACTTAACTATTTTGAGATGCAACATCAAACACTGAAAAGTCTTCTTTTGTCATGTCCAGTAGTTCTCCCTGTCAAAATAGAAAAGGTGGGTGAGATTGTCCCAAAAAACCTGCAGATGAAGAATCCATTAAGCTCTATGCAGAAATTTAATGATGTCAAGGCAATTGTAGCAATGAACAACTTCTTATGATGGGCAAGTAAAATTTATTTACTTATCCATCCCTACACTAAGCACTAGAATTGATATGCATTATTAGATAAAATACATACAGAGAGATCCAAATCCAGTCTTTGATAAAATTCTTTACATATCTCAAAGAAAATAATTAAGTTAAAGAATATTGAAAAACATACCACCCCATTGCTGGAAGGAGATGTGATTATCACTAATGTCACTAGAGGAGAACAACTTTCCAAGAGGCTTGCTATTCCAGGGAGGACTGATCCCCGAATTGCCGTATCTAGTGTTAAACATTCACACTTTGACAGTGAAGAATGCAAAACATTTGTTTTCATTATTGATAGCACCTTTGCCCATTAGAAGCAAGATGCAAAACAAATTAAAAAAACAAAAAAAAAAGACGCAACCAATTAGAAGATTCTAGAAGCAAGATGCAAAACAAATTGAGAAGAAACAAAAATAGATGCAACCAATTAGAAGATTCCAGCAGATTGTTTGACAGATCCTAAACTAAAAAAATAGTGTATTGAAAAAGGAAAAACTATGTGGAATTTCGTCATCAGTGCATAACTTTCAAACGATATATCACTCTTTACATTGGAGCAAACAGAGGATAAAATCATTAACACGGTTAATTGTAATTGAGAAGCATGGACTTTTACTAATAAATACCATTTGCCACGAGAAAACAAGCACAAAACATGGACAAAGCCATAGCTCAGTTCTTTTTCTTTAACTCAAATGAGTCAATCTCAATATGTGGCCCACCGATATTAGTTGGTTATATATTGTGAATCAACATTTTCAACGGTGGGAACACTAGGGAAAAAAAGGACATCTTTTCAATAATTTGTAGGCCAACGGTTCATACTAATTCTTACCACACCCTTCTAATTTAACTAGTATGCACAAAATTGATGAATTGAATGGCAAAGTTACAAATAGAAACAATTCTTTATATTCGAGGATTTAAGTCATAAAAAAACCAACAAATGATTCTAGAGACACAGAAATGGTGTAATTATCTACCAAGAGTTATGATATGTCTACATTTAGTGTAGTTAAATATTTTCATAAACTCTTACCGGTAAAATAACTCAATTGTCTGGTTTAGATGAAGATCAAATATTTCCTAATTTTATGGGTCCAACTTGTCTCCAGTTGGAGATAACCGTCCAATTGAGTTAGCGGGCTCACTTTTGGTTCCACCTCAATGATCAAAACCGTTCAAATTTTAGAGTTCGTCAAGCAGATTATCCATACAAAAAATTAAGTCGATCGGATAATAACAACCACATGTTCAGATTAGTTTTGTATCAACTGATTATTTTCTCACTATCAATTTTTTTATTAAAAAAAATCAATTTGTTTGGCATTATGCAAGAGAAAGATTCAATGCAGGAGTATTTTTGCAGGAAGACTTTTGGCAGCCTCAACTCTTCTTTATATAATAGCAAATAAACATATGTAAACATATAATAAACCAATTATCTATTAGGTTGAAAACTTTCTTAATCCAGATAGTCAGACATCACATTTCAAGTAATTAGTACCAAATTTGAATAGAAGTTGAAGGTCCAAGCAAAATCATAGAATTATTTTTTTATTTTTTATTTTTGACATCCACAAGTACATTCTTCAGCTGAATTTCTTAGCATTCCTTCCAGGCATTCAAATTTTAATTTACCAAATTTGAGTGTGTTATTAACTAACTCCCCATCACTCCTAGAAAAGTTTCCCCTAACAATGCACAAAACAATTAGGATCACCATCAACTGCACACTGAGAAAGCCTGCTTCAAAAGTCAAACAGAACAAAATCATAATCAAAGGAAAAAACAGGTAGTGTTTCACTGAGAAAGTGAATTACTTGAGTTTTCCATTTCACTAATCGAACATCACTACTGCATCAGTTGAGGATCTTGGAAAACTTCAAAGCTTTTGAGCTTCTTGGAAAAGTTCCATCGGCACTGTATTGTCTCCCCTTAGGCCACATCTGATTGCCAGATTATGGATAAACATCTTTTGCAGCACCCTCGCATTCTTCAATAGAAATTGCAGAAAAGAGAAGTCCACGCAACAGTATCTCTGACTTGAATGAGTGAACTTAACTATTTTGAGATGCAACATCAAACACTTAAATGTCCTCTTTTGTGATGTCCCCCCGTCAACATAAAAAAGGTGGGTGAGGGTGAGATTGTTCCAAAAACGCAGCAGATGAAGAATTCAATAAATTGAAATCTATGCATAAATTCAAGGGTGTCAACATAATTTTAGCAATGATCAATTTCTTATACTCATTGAAATGATTCAAAATTCCACTTCACAGGTAACATGGTGGGAAAGTACAATTTATTTATTTATAATAAAAAAAAAAGAAGTATTTTCAAAATAATCACATCCAATCTAGACAAATAACTCATCAATCACTTCCTACAATCAACCACCCAAACAAATTCTAGTTATCACTAAGCAATAAAATTGATTGGCACATAAAGATAGATTCAAAGCCAGTCTTTATTAAAGTTGTTTTTACTTATCTCGAAGAAATTAATTAAGGAAATGATTATGAAAAAACATACCTCGTTCTGGGAAGGGCACAAGAGAACGTTGAGATTATCACTAACATCTCTAGATGAGAGGAACTTTCCAAGAGGCTTGCTATTCCAGGGAGGACAGATTTCGCAATGCACGTACGTAGTGTTAAACATTCACACTTTGACAGTGGAGAACGTAAACCTTTCATTTCCATTATTGACAGTACCTTTTTTTTTCCATCAGAAGCAAAATGCAAAGCAAATTATAAAAAAAACAAAAGATGAAACCAATTAGAAGATTCTAGCAGATTGTTTCACAAACCTTACCATAAAAATATTGCGTTTTAAAAAATGAACAAACTATATGTGAAAATTAAATATGGAGAGAATAATTGACAGAGCAAACAGGCTCTTTGTTTTCAATTGTCTTAATCCTTACGGGGAGACTCCATTTTATAGGAGTGATTATACAACATTTGCAAGACAATATAATAAAAGGCTACTAGACAACATAGTGAAAGGCAACAATCATAATTAAAGGCACAACATATAAAACTAAAAGTAGCCGAAAGGAAATGGCACTAACTAAAGCAAATTGCACTATCTAAGGCATCTGATGACTACTAATGACACACAAATATAATATATACATTATATATATTATATATTATTAATAATGAAAAGAAGCTTGATTTCAAACACTCCCCCTCAAGCGACGTTGTAGATGTTAATCATTCCCAATTTGTCCGTCAGATCTTCAAAGCTAACTCGAGCAAGAGCTTTTGTGAGAATGTCAGCCTTTTGGCTCTTTGTTGGAGTGTAGCGGACTTGAAAAACTCCTTCTTCAATCTTTTCCTTGATAAAGTGTCGATCTATCTCCACGTGTTTAGTTCGATCATGATGAACCGGATTCTTAGCGATACTGATGGCGGCTTGGTTGTCGCAGTATAAAACCATGGGATGCTCAGATGGAACCCGTAATTCTTCTAACAGTCTGTTCAACCAGATTCCCTCACAGATACCTAGGGCCATAGCACGAAATTCTGCCTCAGCACTACTACGGGCTACCACTGACTGTTTCTTGCTTCGCCATGTAACCGCGTTCCCCCAAACAAATGAACAATAGCCAGAGGTTGATCTTCGATCAGTCACTGAACCTGCCCAATCTGCATCTGAAAAAATCTCAATTTTTCTATTTGTTGTTCTTTGGAAGAAGAGACCCTTTCCTGGTGTCATTTTTAGGTACCTCAA